>CAIGRF010145000.1:50860-63703 GCA_903798235.1 Fraxinus ornus
GAGCCACTCGCGAGCTCAACGAGCCGAGCAAGACACACCCTTAAAGGTGAATAATTCTGAGTGACATAAATTAATCACTTAATTATCATCTAGACGGATGATTATGTACAAAATACCGTTATTCTATTGTAAGATCCACCTATTACTATCCTTAATTTAAGGGTCAATATTGACCGTTAAAAATATAAAACGAGAACACACCTCCCCTTATTTTTTCCAACTGTTTATTCATATTTAATGAATCCACACCATCAAGAAAATCACATTTCGTACTCTGAATTTTATATTATCATGGAACTCAATTCAAAATCAAATAAAAAAAAAATTCCTATTTGATTTAGGGCACCGACCCAAGGGCTAAAAGTCAAATATTTTCCGTAATCTATCTTATTCTATGGAAATTTCTAATCCGTAACATGCACGTTTCCGCTGTTGAATCTTGAAAAAAAAATAAAATAAATAAAAATAGAACCAGGCAGCAAAGAGATGGTTTCCTCTTCTATAATGTTGACAATGATTTCTCTTTACAAATGAGACTCCACCACTTGTTCCAAAAAGAAAAAAAAAACACGGATTCTTAAAACAAAATAATGAATCTGTTTGGTATGGATTTTAATCCGATTAAAATTGAAAATATAGTCGTTATTGGGTTCCACTCATCTAATAAAAGTCAACAATAACGGCTAATTTTTCAATTTTAATCATATTTTAATCTCTACCGAATACGCCAAATAACTATGAACAGATTAAAATCATATTTTTAGTATATTTTAATAAAAATTGATAATATGTGTGGTTAAAAATTTGTAGGACCTATAAAATATGTGATTAAAATTAATTCTTAATTCTTAATTTTAATTCTTAATATTTTAAAAGATTTTAATAAACTTAAAAGTTATTCTTCCTAAGAAAGAATATACTCATATATTCCCTTGTTTGGGAAAATTTTTAAATTTTTTTCATTTCTTAATTTTAACCACACATTCTCCGAATAAAATAATATTACAGATAAATCTAAAGCTTTTCGTTATTTTTCGACGAACACATTTTCTCATCAATCACTGTTCCAAAATTTATAAATTCTCCCAAATGGGGCCAAATAATGACATACTATGCTGCTGGTTGTCAATTTGGATTAGGTTTACGATAATTAATATAATTTAATTAAATCATTGACTTGTCTTTTCTTAATTCTTTTTCATTCTTTGCACGCGACAAGTGTAGATGTTTAGATCTGCTGAATTATCATCACATTAATTTGATGTAAAGTGTGTCCACTTGTATTTCTTTGAATCTTTCTGTTCCAATAGAGAAGCCGCCATCTCTTAATTATATTATATAATCTAATTATAAACCAAATTCTGAACAATTGTTGTTAAGACCTATTGACAGGATAAAATTTTAGATTTTTTCCTTGTCGATATCAAAGTATGATATACGAGGTACTCCGAGCATACTCAGACTTACAAAAGGATGTACAAACGTTTAGTTTAATTTTCTTTACAATGGATGTGAAAGATGGTGAACGGGTTAAGCATCGACCAAATATCATATCTTTTATCTTTTCAATTAATATTTGATCATATCTATTTGATTTGTTGATAATTTTCTCTATGTGATAGACAATTGTCCCCACCGACGTGATCGCTTTGATCGAATGACTTTACGCAACTCCAAATTGTAATATTTTTCCAATTGCCAACTTTTTCATGTGAAACTTCTATTCCTATTCCCGCGTGGTGTTTCTCTTGTCAACTCTTTAGAATAGTCTCAATTCTCACCTAAGCATGCATTTTATCCTGAATAATGCTCCTTGGACAAGCTCAAGGACGGGAATAGCAGGACAATGTGATGTCTAATAAAAGGGTATTGTGTTTTTATTTTTTTCAAACTATTCAATCATGTATCGACACATGTTCTCCCTATTTTTGAACATGTCTTTGAGTCTGTTTATTCAGCACAATTGTTTTATTCCTTCTATAAATGATGATCCAAGTAACTTCATAATACTCACCTCAGACATAAACGATGGCTTCCATTGTTTCATCGCCCTCCACCACCATTCACGCCACCGCCACCCCTCGTTCCACCTCGCATTTCATTCCTTTCAAGACTGCACTTAGTCCCTCGACCAGAAAGATTAGCCATAAAATATCTTGCAAGACCATTGATGGCGATCAAGAATCTTCAACCGGAAAGTTTGATAGGAGAAATTTGCTTATTGGGTTAGGAGGACTGTACGGCGCCACCAGCCTTGGTGCTAATCCCTTTGCCTTTGCAGCCCCTATCTCCGCCCCGGACGTCACAAAATGTGGCCCAGCAGACTTGCCTCAGGGCGCTGCACCCACAAATTGTTGTCCCCCACCCACCGGAGAAATACTAGATTTCAAGTTTCCTCCACCACCCACCACCATGCGGGTGCGGCCAGCCGCCCATCTAGCCGACGAGGCTTATATTGCCAAATTTGAAAGAGCCGTCGAGCTCATGAGGGCCCTTCCTGACGACGATCCACGCAGTTTCAGACAACTGGCCAATGTCCATTGCGCTTACTGCGATGGTGCTTATGATCAAGTCGGATTTCCAAATCTTGAACTTCAAATCCACAATTCATGGCTCTTTTTTCCATGGCATAGATATTATTTATACTTCTTTGAAAGAATCTTGGGAAAATTAATCGATGATCCAACTTTTGCCATGCCATTCTGGAATTACGATGCACCTGGTGGCATGCATTTACCGGCGATGTACGCCAATTCAAATTCTTCCCTCTACGATCCACTCCGGGACAGTGCTCATCAGCCTCCGGCGTTTATCGATTTGAACTACAGCGGCAGCGATGCCAACACCGGCGAAGCCCAACAAACCTCCAGAAATCTCACAATCATGTACAGGCAAATGGTATCCAATTCCAAGACTCCCCGGTTGTTTTTCGGCAGCCCCTACCGGCGCGGCGATGATCCTAATCCCGGCAGCGGATCAATTGAGAACATTCCTCATGCTCCTGTCCATGTTTGGACCGGTGATCGGACCCAGCCTAATTTTGAGAACATGGGGAATTTCTATTCAGCCGGAAGGGACCCTATATTTTTTGCTCATCACTCAAATATTGATAGAATGTGGGCTCTATGGAAAACCCTCGGAGGAAGGCGTCAGGACATAACGGATCCTGATTTTCTCAACACTTCGTTCGTTTTCTATGATGAAAATGCAAAAATGGTACGTGTTAAGGTTCGAGATTGTCTAGACAACACTAAACTTGGATATGTGTACCAAGATGTGGAAGTTCCATGGCTAAAATCTCGTCCAAAACCTCGTATTTCTTCCATTGCAAAGAAATTAAAGAAACTCGTCCACGCAAAAGCTGCTGATGCCCCAAGTCCTAAGGACATCTTCCCTGCAAAACTAGATAAGGTAACATTGAACCTTATAATCTAAAAGCTTATTCATCGTAAAATAGATCAGTTAACATTGAACAATATTCTAATCTAAAAGCTTATTCATCGTAAACGAGGTTAACATCTTTGTTTGTTGGCTCTAACCATCTCGTATGTAAACTTGAATAGTTAAAATGACCAATTTTATTTATTTAAATTTTGTCTTGGACAGGTAATAAAAGTCATGGTGAAGAGGCCAAAGAGGAATAGGAGTAAGAAAGAGAAAGACGAATTGGAGGAGATATTGATCATACAAGGGATTGAACTCGAAAGAGACACGTACGCGAAATTTGATGTGTTTATTAACGATGAAGATGACGAAGAAAGTACGCCGGATAACACTGAATTTGCCGGAAGTTTTGTAAATGTGCCGCATAAGCATAAGCATGGGAAGAAGATAAAGACTAATCTGAGGTTATCAATAACTGAAATTCTTGAGGATTTGGATGCTGAAGACGACCAGCATGTTTTGGTGACTTTGATTCCAAAGAACTCCGGCGATTCCATCACCATCCATGGAATCAAGATTGAACTAGATGATTGATTATCAACTTTCATTTCGTGTAATGATTTTTTTTTTTTTTTTTTCTTTCTAATGATAATAATAACCCGCTGGTTGATCCACTAGTCGATAATAATCACTGAATTCATTTCAATTATGCATTTTTATTTTTTTTATTTTTTTATTTTTTTGTCTCTTTTCAGTGCCAGCCGGGGCAACTATTTTTAAATCTTGACTTCGATATTTTTCATTGGTTTTTATTTGGGAAAGATAAGATTAAGATAAGACTAAGGTTTTGTTAATTCTTAATTTTATCGTAGTCCATGTGATTCATTGAAGCATCTCACCTACTCCACTTTTTGTGCCCATTTTGAATGACTTACAACTAGATCATCATAATATTCATTGCGCGTGGCAAATAAAAATGTCTCCTTTTTAAAGCACGTTTTGAAAAATGACCAACTTTTATAAGTTTTGGGTTCATGGCCAATTAAAAACGAGATTAAAAAATTCTTAGGGTCCGTTTGATTGATTTAAATTTTATAGAAAATATCACATTCGAGAAATTCGATTATTACTTTGGCTGTTTGATACGAAAGTGAAAATGGAGTTCGAATTACAACGTACAGTCACTTTAAGCTTGCTGTTTGCCAATTTCATAGAAAATGTATTCCTATGGATTACTTGAGTTTTTATTTTTCAACTTATATGGAATTAAAAAACTTTTCCACCTTTGTCAATCAGATGGACACTTATGGTTTTCTCTTTAAAAAATAGCATGTTGGTTGTGTATGTGCAAATTGATTTGTTGTTCATTTTGTCGTTTATGATACATTTGTGAAGTTTGCTGGTTGATACATTAAAAAATAAAAATAAATAAATATTGTACTTGGGGCAGGCTAGGCCGGCCCAGGCCTGCCATCTCCTCCCTCCGTCCCTTGGTGCATTTTTTTCTTTTGTCGTATTCATAATATGGTAACATGGCAGTCATGGATTGTTGGCACTCAATGGTGCTTATAAATAATATTGATTTGATATTATGAAATTAGTGAAGTTTTTGTGCCAATAAAAGTTGAAACGATACTAACATTTGATACAATTTATAAAAATCGTTGACCACATAAATTCTAATGTATGTGACCTTAAATTTATGGGCAAATTAGTCTAAATTTTCATTATCCTTAATATATGTAATAATTTTTAATCATTAAGCCACTGTAAGTCCAACATTATTTTTTAAATTCTCATTCTTCTACTTATTTTCAACNACAATTTGGAGATTCAAATCCCAGAATCGTTCATGAATTCGAAGTAAGCAGTCAATAGTTAATGGTTTAAATTTGTCCTAAATTTTGGCTGAAAATCCACATTTTATTTCTCAATAGAAAAATAAGATATTTTTTAGCATTGTGGATTTTCAGATACTATACAATCAATCGAAGGGATGGATCAAATCCAATCAAAAAAAGGAGGTTTCTTTTAGGAAAAGGATTAAGAAAAATAGGACTCAAAATGCAAGTACAATAAAAATTCCGTAATCCAGGAAAACTATCATATCCATTTTGTATCATTTTGGCGGCATGGCCGAGTGGTAAGGCGGGGGACTGCAAATCCTTTTTCCCCAGTTCAAATCCGGGTGTCGCCTGATCAACAAAAAGCTCTAAATCTCTTTGTTCTGTTGATACTTGTTTGATTCTAAGCACCTGGTCTGAGGGTTTTCTAAAAGATTGTGAATCCTTGCATCTAGGATTCAAGGAAATATTCGAATCTAATGGGGCTGTCAAGACTTCACGATTCCCTTCTATTACTAAGGTAGTGTCGAATGACTGAATCTTGAATTAGATTGGAGAGCCTGATAGGAAATCTGATTCAATTAATAGTTGTGGAAAGGGGCGGAAGTTGCTTTATATACGACGAACTCGCGAGAATCTTGGAGTGCTCAGGTATTCAATCAATATTAGATTAGATGGATAATTGACTTTTATAGAAAAAGGGGCAAAACCAAATTCTTTCTTTTCGGCAACCCCTAGTCAAGCCCCCCTCTTTCACAGCGATAATCGGGAAAGGGGATACGGATTAGATCAAACAAAGGGGGAAATAGGGGTCTATAATAGATAGTGATTTCTCTTTTTAGTGATTTCCCCCTTTATGTTTTTACTTACGAAGTTCAACAAAAACAAAAAAAAAATAGGCCTTATTATTACTACATATTCCCATTCCCTTGAGATGTTACTACGTATTTTGCTTGTGTTTAATCTTTCACGATTCAAAAAAGAATCATTTATTGGATTGGTTTCTCAATAGTGTTCGGTCAGAATCCCTTTTTGACTCTGCACCATTGATTCCACTATTATTAGTAAGGAATAATGGAATAATTCCTTCATATTTATAGAGATAGGGGACATAACTCACATGGATATAGTAAGTCTCGCTTGGGCTGCTTTAATGGTAGTCTTTACATTTTCCCTTTCACTCGTAGTGTGGGGAAGAAGTGGACTTTAGAAGTACTACTAATTGAGTTGAGGAATCAAACTGTATCAATTGTTTTATAGATCGTTCTGCAACGCGTTTTGAACTATTTAAAATCAAAATATCTTAATTTCCAATTCCATTGGAGTCCAATGGAGTAATGTATGATAGGAATCATACTCTTTCAATCAAAGAACTATTTCAATGATTCCCATGTTTGTATTTCGAAAGGAAAGGGATCCAGATGATTGGAAATTTTTTCCAATCTAATTCTTCTGAAATTTTCTATTTCAATTAAGGGGCTCTTACTATCCTTATAGATTAGATGGATACTGAGGAAGACCGGACCTTTTTTTGATCCCTCTTTACTCTTCAAAGAAGAAGTCGTTTTGTTAAGTGTATACGCACTTTCTATGAGAAATGATATAGACATAGTGGTTGTCTAACGAGAGACTATGCAATAATAAGATCTTGCCTCGGGCGAGTCACATATTGCGCATTTACCGCTGGGTTTCTAATTTTAGAAAGGAGATTTTTTCTTTATCGACTTATTTCATATCATGGTTCGGGCGTTAAAAATCGGTGAGGTTTACTCTTCCTTTTCGAAATCCGAAGAAGTGCCCGTGGGCCTCCTGTCAATAGTTTGTCAATAGTTAAATCAATTATTTCTTCGGAATACTAAAAAAAAGATTACTACGCGATTTTAGTAATCTATATGCCCATATCGTTTTTCAATCATTGATTCTTTCCATAAATACCGATATTCAGATTGGAAATCATAAAAAATCTAGTAATTCGAATTATAAGATAAGAGTTAAGACGATTATTTCAGATTGATCGGAACAAGTAGATGTAGCAAATAAATAGAATTGGGTGCTATGTCAATTCCATACAATATAGGGAATTTATATACACATATATGAAGAGAATATTGTAGATTGATCTATATAAAATGAAGCCTCTATCTTTATTCTAGAGTAGAACTTTATAGACTAAGAGATAGATAGTATGGTAAGAAAGAAATAGATGAATCTTTCTTTCTTACCATACTATCGAATTCATAAAATACTGCCGATTATAGTCCGCTCATTTCATTTAAGACGCGAAATTGGAATCCTTTTCATTTCATTTTACTTCGTCCATTTTTGATAAGAACTCAGAAGGAAAGTTTCATTCAAATGAATTTGAAAATTGAATTGAATTAATCATTTTGACTGACTGTTTTTACGTAAATGATAAGTAGAAAAGCGGTAGGAACTAGAATGAATAGTGCAGTCGCAATAAATGCAAGAATATTGACTTCCATAATCTCATCGGTTTTTTTACTTCGCAATAACTCGGGATTTAATCCCATAGAGATGATAAATCTTTCGCCTGTAAATTCAATGAATGAATTACCTCTCGACGATCTTGAATCCGATCAATATCATGAATAACAATATATGAGCTATCAAATCAATTCGTCGTCGAGACTTGAATGGTATAACATAGGAAGTTCTTTTATCATTTGGTTACTCTTGTTTTCATCTGTAAGTATTTTTGTTTGTCCTTTTGCCTCCTCGATAATTAAATTCAAATCTTCTAATTCTTTAAATTGACATAATATAAGTATAATCGTGGTTTAAGAATAGTAAATATTTTATTTTTAAGAATATTAATTCTTTTTTAAATATGTTGATTTGGTTATTGTTGTATAAGTGTAATTTTTATTCAATAAAATTGTGTTTTTTTATCAGAAGAATTGCAGAGAATGACCATGGAGTTGGATTTAATCAGGAAGAAGATAAAGGAAAATCAAGAAAAAGCTAAGCAACTTTCTTATTCGGTTTGATACATCAACTTTCTTATTTTTCCTTGAAGATGGATGCCACTCTACTTTTTCGATTTGAAAAAAAGTGAGAAGTTTTTGTTGCTTATGATAATTGAGATACTATGCTCTTAGATAAGATTCTATTTTTTATACTGATTTGTAGATGGTGGTGGTCGACAATATGGATTCCTCATTTTGTATGTATAACTTGTCTATTCAAAATTGGTCCTTTGAAATCAACTTTAAGCATAAAGAGTAATGCTATTCATCCCCATTGAGGTTGAGCCTTAGTCTATGTGACAATTACATGTCATTAAATGGTAGATTCATTTAAATGCAAAGTCAAATGATTCATTTAATTGAGTTTACCATTAAATGTCATGTAATTGTCACATAAACTGGATCTCAACTCCAGTGAAAATGAATAACATTATTCAAGCATAAATCGATGGTTGACAATATGGCTTTTCCGTTTTGTATGTATAATTTGCCCACTCAGAATTAGTCTTGTGAAAGCAACCTTAAATTTCAAACGAATATGCTATAAACTCTATCCTGAAATTATTAACTCAACTCACTCATTTCTTCAATTTGTTTCTCCATCACTAAATCAATATTCATTTTCCACTCCATGCTATCAACATGGTCACATATTTATAAAATAATTCGAAAAAAATCGTTGGACGTAAATGTAGAAAATATGTCGAAACACCGTTACAAAATTCAATCACACTACACGTACGATGTAGGTTGACAAGGGTGGGTTACAATGTGACGTGCCATGATAAAAAAAAAAATCTGAAAATTTGAAAAACCAAAATTCGCATTGTCTCTCACTTCTCTACCAATTTTCCCCAAATCAAACCATACTCCCTTCTCTTCCCATTTCCTCCCAAGATATTCAACTCCCAAGCATTCACCTCCAATCGTCGCTCACCTCTAGTAGTCTCGTCACCTCTCTTAGTCTCCTGAGATTCGGCCGCCACGAAATCGTCGGTTGACATTCCTCATCTCTCAATCCTTCAATTCCACTGATTTCTTTTCTTTGCTAAATAGTAAGATTTTTTTGTACAATTTTGACATTTGCTCTTGGTTCCTCCGTCGATTGATCGTTTGACATTGGTTTCTGGAGTTTGCTTGTCATACTAGAGTGGGAGGAAAAAACTCTGGAGTGTGTCACGGTTGTAGGATTAAGGTGTTGGAAAATTATTTAATTTGTCATGCGGACCGACATATGTAATTAATTGTATATAAAAGCTATCTTAAAGTTAAACCAAAAATTAAAGTGATCTAATAAAGAATTAAGTGATTGAGTTTTGAACATCTAAATAAAGTGTGGGCCGAACTATATATGTAAAGATCGGATCCATTAGGGTTTGTATTTGACGATGAGCCGAATACATATGGAATTATATATAAAGTTATTGTCTCTAATTCATATGTAAAATTATCATTCTTTTTGTCATCCCATTAACACAAGAATACAAGAGAAAATATATTGAAGAGGAAGATCCATAAACTCATAATCAAGAATCAAGAAGAAGGTTCGAAACAATTAAATTGAAGAACAAGAAATAAAAATACAAATCAATGGATCAAAGTATGTTTCACATTAATTAATTTTCTCGGTGATTTGACATGGAGATTTTGGCAATTACGTAAAGTTTATAAAGTTTAAGTTCCATGAAAAATTCAACATAAGGCACACTCCTTTGACAAATGCCCGATAAAACATTGATACCAGATTGTAACCACGGTTNTAAGTTTCATGAAAAATTCAACATAAGGCACACTCCTTTGACAAATGCCCGATAAAACATTGATACCAGATTGTAACCACGGTTTTCAAAAGTTTTTTGAGGTTGAAAGGGATACGAAGAACAAAGGAAAATTCTTCAAATGTTGCAATGAGAAATGTGGTTTCGGGATTGTTGTAAACAAGGAAAATGGAGCGGCGAATTGAGTAACGATAGCCTTACGTTGAAATAACTGGTTTGTTCCTTGTTTTGGACAATTGATGTAATTGTGTGTTTACATTAGAATTCATCTCAGATTTGAATTGAATTATGTAACCAAGCAACAATATACCTTCCTATGTAATGATCGGATTACAGTTCCAGAGATGGAAAATATGGGCTGGAGTAGAGAAGATGGACTAGAGGAGCGAGCTCGGACACGACAATGCTGGGTTTCTCGCTACCTTAAATGCTAGATTTTTGCGCTACACTATTTTGGGGGAAATGATGGGTTCTTCTACAAAACATTCTGGAGTGCTACACCGTCGCTGGGATGGAGATTTGTAGGTGCTGTTGACGGGGATTCGGACATGAATCTCAAATTAGGGCTCCGCCGCGAATAAGAGTGAACCAGGGGTGATGAAAGCGGGCTGAAAGCAAAGCATTTTGGCACCCTCATTTTTCTTTTCTTTGTTTTAAAATCACAACCGTACATAGCATTTAATTTCAACCGTCCACGTCACTTTGTCAACTAGCATTGTAATCCAACCTTATACAAATATCATTATTGTACAAAATTTACGTACCATGCACGCATTACATAAGAATCATGCTCTATACAAAATAAGTTGACTAAATTGGTTACAAAATATGTGTTGACAACATCTCAACTAATGTTTTCAAAAATAGTTTTTGAAATCAATAGCCTAGATCTTGCCACGTCAACAAATTTTGTAAACTAATTTTGTACAACTAGATTAATTGATTACATAATTATAGTACAAACAAAATGTACGTTTAAGAGCTGGCCCTCAGGCTTCATGTATAACATTGATTGTACAATGTACCAGCAAACGCAATACAAATATAGCCCTTGTTTGTGCCTCATTTGATCAAAAATTCATTTTTTTTTTCAAAACTCATTTTCAATTACACATTTTTCAATAAAATAATATTATACTTAAATAAAAAAAAAATCTTTATTTTTAACTATATTTGACACAAACTACCAAATAATTGACATCCCACCGACAACCACTGCACTACCACAATGACCACCACCACCTAAATACCACAAAAAATTCAATTATCAGTCACCGCTACGACTACCACCAACATCACCATAACCACCGCGACCGCCAGCACAACTACCAACTACAAACATCGCTACCATTTCAAACCACCGTCAACTATCCCAAAAGCTCCGACGATTTTCCCCAGATAGCGCAGTGATCGTTGCAACAAAGGCACTTACACCACGCGCAGCGTCGCCCACCACCACCATAACAACGCTACTAACAACCACAATTTGTAACTGCAAAACCACCAGATGACAAAGTAAAATTGCAATGCAGAATTCAATGAAGACAACTTCCATAAAGTCCCTTACGGTAGCCTCCATTACCGTCTCCACCTACATAACCTCCCTCATGATGGTCGCCACGAAATCCACCGCCTCCGTAGCGTGCGCTTCGTGTGGCGTTGGTGTTCGGATCTATTGTGTCACTGCATCGATGTTGGATCTGTTTGGTCGTCGATGACAATGGGAAAGGATGGTGAACGTCGATGAGTTGGAGGTAGTAAAAGGGCAGCGATGGTGGATCTGCGTACAACGATATTGTTTGCAACTGTGTCATGCACGACGATTGTACGTTGCTACAAGAGGAGTGGACCAACATTGGAAATTGAGAGAATGGGTGTGTAGAGTAGAGAGGTATACAGAAAGAAGATGGAAAGAGAAGGGTCACATAAATAATTAAGGTTTGGGTGTAAAATTGGGGATGAGATAGACGGGTTGGGGTTGGGTGGATTTGGGGTGGGTGTGTAGATAAATATAATTTTATAATATTAATAATAATATTTAAAATTAATCATCGTCTGATTTTTGAACAATATTTCTTTCAATCTTATTTTTGAATTGGAAATTTTAAAACTCTGCGTGAATGTAATTTCCTCATTAATCAATCTACATAATTGAGCCACTCAACTTGATTACCTAATCAACTAATTATATTCTAATCACAGTAAAATAATAATAATAATAATGGGACCAAGAAAAATTATTACTTTAGAGGTTAATAGTTATCGACAAAAAAAAAAAAAAAAAAATCAAACCATTTTTGGTCAATGCTACAAAAATACGATAGCAAAATTATAGAACATGATTTAGATGTCATTTGTGTCTTACCAACCATTTGTTCAAAAGAAGCCTTTCAAACACTTTAAAATTAAACCATTAGTTTCTACAAATCAAATAGAGTATATGCATTGCAAATAATTAGGAATGAGGATGAAATAGAGTAATTATATTCACACCACAGATTTTGTTTTATACACCACATTTTAATTACATGTCCTCGATTCTTGTTCATTTATGCCAACAAATATTTTCATCGTATTCTTATTCTTACCTTCAATTAATTAGTGCATCTTATCATTTATGTTTTTGTCCAATTATTCTGTTAGTGAGATTTACAATGTATATTACTTCATCTAGTTTTTGTACTGGTAAAGTTAATCAATTATCCGACTTCATTTTGACGACGTAAATTTACTCATTTTAACCGTAAAAATTGAAGAAAAATGAAACTGAGAGAAATTGGTGTGAGGGTTGGGGCTGAGGGTGTGTAGAAAAAAAAAATTAACGATTATGATTTTACGTTTAATAATTTA
>CAIGRF010145028.1:0-14804 GCA_903798235.1 Fraxinus ornus
GTGTAGAGGGGTAAAAGGCGGCGCTGAGGCGAGTAGTCAAATCACGCTAGCTAATCATGCGCTTCCTAGACGGATGGGTTCGGATATGTGGTACTTCCTTTACCCTGGGGGTTCGGATGGGTCCCCTTCAGGTTGGGAGTCGTCCTGTCGTGCCGCATCGGTTCGTCCAGACTGGCAAGGAATAAGGAACTCCCTCTTTGCCTCGTGGTACGAATTTTTCAGGAGTAATAAAATCTATAAGTCGTTATACTATTTATATCATCGATTGATTTAATTTTAATATACCTAGACTTGAAACAGCTTCTATGCATTTCACCAGAATTGATTTGCTCTTATCCAAATCCAATAATCATGATCTAGATAGATAGAGTTTTACAAATGTTAAGACTCCCATCTTCGATTGAATTTGTTGAGATTTGAACTTCTTTATCCTCCATTGTCTTCACTTTTATGTACATTGTTGTGTGAGTTTGCAACATTATCATTCCGATAATCTTGGGTCACCTTATCATTCCATTGCCTCACACAATAGATGTTGCCAAGCTGTGGTGTTCTAATATCCTCCTGCAAATTGCACTGAAGCTGGAGGCAGAGTTTTATTAGAAAATGATAGAGAGTAGCCTGTGACATTGGTTTAGTGAAAAAGGTCAGCAATTGTTTTGTCTTCCTCCTTGCGAAGATATTCCACATGTTGTCGTAGTGTGAATACTATTTTTTGTGATTCTTTTGCATATGCATTTTTAATTGCTTTCTCCATTACATGGGATGTGTCAAAGCCAATAATGAGTTCGAGAATTTCTTTAGAGAGTGTTCCAATGATCCACACACGAAAGAGACGATTGGACTTTCGCTACGCAATTAACTAATTTGTTAATTTTGGTGTAAAACTTTCAATTTCTGTAGTCTTGTTTGAATTTGGTTTGATGTATTTAGTGGGACAGGGTCTTCATTAGTGAGATGATCAACCAGTTCTTGAATTAATTTGTAAAATTTGATATGAAATTTTATGTTTCTATGGTGTTGTTAGGATTTGGTGTGATGTAATTGGTGGGGGCAGGGTCTTCATTGGCGAGATGACCAACCGGTTCTTAGCTTTCTGCAAGAGCTAAGTACTATTCACGCCGTAGAAGAGTAATTGGTATGTGAATCTAAGTGTAAGATCTTGTTTGGGAGCAATTTTTGCTTGATTTTAATAAAAAAAATCTATACGTCGCCAGCAGCCCTTTTTGACTTCTTCCTCACATTGGTGTGCCCCAGGTTGCTTTTTAACGGTCAAAAAATAAAGATTTTGGACCAAAAAATCAGTCACAGACAAGCTCTAATGAAGTTGTCAATATTTAGGTATAGTAAAGTCATAGTGGAAGAGTTGCAGTGCATCGATTATTTACAATGGCTCTGATACCAAGAGGAAAATATGAAAAAGAAAGCAAAAAATGTTTTAAATAAGCTGTAAATTTTTTGTTTTATTGAGTGCAAGAGCACTAGGCAATACAAGAGACTCATAATTATAAACAAAGAAAAGTCATAGATATACATAAATATATAAATCGTTATACTCTATATATCCTAGATTGATTTTTTTTTTTTAATATACCTAAACTTGAAACAGCTTCTAAGCATTTCACCAGAATTGATTTTCTCTTATGTGAATCCAATAATTATGAGCTATATGGATAGAGTTTCACAATTGTTAGACTCTTATCTTGGTTTGAATTTGTTGAGATTTGAAATGCTTTATCCTCCGATGTACATCCTCACTTATATGGGCATCGTTGTGTAAGTTTGCAACCTTTATCATTTGATAATATTGGTCCACCTTCTCACTCCATTGACTCGCACAATAGCAAATGTTGTCGAGATGTGGTGGGCTAATATCCTCCTGCAAATTGCACTGAGGTTCGAGGCAGGGTTTGATTCCAAAATGATTGAGAGAAGCCTTTGACATTGGCTTAGAGAAAGGGTCTACAATTTTTCTGTCTTCCTCCTTTCGAAGATATCACTTGTTGTCGTAGCGTGATTTTGCGCTCCTGAGAATCTTGTTCTTATGCATTTTTAAGTGCTTCCAATACTACATCGGTTGTGTCTAAGCTAATAATGAGTCGGGTGATTTCTTTAGAGAGTGTTATGATGACCCATCCTTGAAGGAGACGATTGAACTTTCGTCGGACAATGAACTCATTTGTTAATTTTGGAATGGAATTTTCTGTTTTTATGGTGTTGTTTGGATTTGATGTGATGTATTTGGCGAGGGACAATTAGTTTGTAGATTGAGAATAACTTTTATTATAACTTTATATGGAGCCTTCGGACTAAGAAGGAAATAGTGAGCATACTCAGTCTTGTCTTGTCTTTCTTTCTTTCTTTTTCTTTTTTCTTTTTTCTTTTTTTTTTTTTTGGCGCAATTGATCATTCTCATTTTTCTTGATTTTACACTAATCATAGAGGTGATAAATTGGGGAAATATTTATTGGCCTACAGTTTTTGGGTACATAAATTATTTTTTGAATCATTTGTATGATTGCATCATTGATTGAAACTTCCCTTTGGTACGAGAATAAGTTAGCACGGATGAAGCGCAATGAGTGTAGTATAAGAGCAGGCAACAAAGACTGATTCATGACCAAATTACAAGCCGTCTTAATATGTAGAAAACAAATAAATATACACGTAAAAAATATTTTTTTTTCAATAAAAACAATTTACAGTAAAAAAAAATTAATGAGCCGGGGTCTGGAACGGGATACAACTCGGTCCAATCCCCCTTAAATCCGTCCATGGCAGGCAAAATGTCTACATATCCTGTGCTTTTCAAGTAAGCACCAATTTCTGGGATGTGTATTCTCCTCCAGAGTCGAGAATAATTAATTATGATGTGCGACTGGTGACATTCCAATCCCTCCTAAATTCGTCGATGGCAGGCAAAATGTCCGTGAATCGTGTGCTTTTCAAGTAAGCACCAACTTCAGAGATGTGTATTCTCCTCCAGAGTCAAGAATAATTAACGATGGTTTGCGACTAGCTAGTGAGTTGTAGAATGGGTTGGGGTGATTTGGGTATGGTGTTAATGGATAGAATCTCACATCGAATAAAAATGATAACATAGACTAATTTATAAATGATTGAGCTACTCCTCTTAATAATGCTGACCTTCTAAGATGGAATCCCAAATCTTAACATGGTATCAGATCCCATTAAGTTCCAACGAGCAATTTGATTCAATTAAGACTCAAAAAAATGAGCATACGAATTTCAAGATTGGTCTGCTCAAACGAGCCACCATCTTGCGGAGACATGTTAAGAGATAAAATCTCATATCGAATAAAGATGGAAACATAGACCAATTTATAGAGGATTGGACTACTCCTCTTAATAATGTTGACTTTTTAAGATGAAATCCCAAATCTTAACATATGAGTCCTTGAGAAAGATGGTCTATTGGTAACTTTTGAAAAAGATTTGGGACTTCTATTGCAATTTTTCCTTTATTTTTTATATTGTGCATGACCAAAAGTATGACTAGCAAATTACATTTGAAAAAGAGGCTCCCTCAACATGATCTATGTCCATACGTTCGAATGGATGAGAATTCCATTGAGTTTTCTGCAACCATGTCCCAACATGATTCTAGGGCTTAATGGGGCCCTCACCAGAGCTAAAGGGAAAATTAAGCTCTCAAGCTCTCTGTTGAGGTCAGTGAAGTCCCACGCCAAACTAAACTAAATGCAAAGTTCATAGTTATGGACTCAAGTCCTATCATAGGACAACCACTGTTGTTCAACCTCAAAGCAATTGTGTCAATGTACTATTATTCCCTTAAATTTTCCACATTGCATGGAGTAGGACAAGATAAGGGAAATAAATACGTTGCTGAGGCATTTCGAGTAAGGATCAATCTAGAATCTCATATGATATGCTTAGTGGAATTCGACCTCAGTTCATTAGACCCACATGTGAGAATAAAGGGGGGAGAACCCGTGGAAGAACTGGATATGATAGAGGTTGGACCGACGAACAGCCGAAAGAACTCAAGACTGGTCACGAGTTACAATCACCTCTCCGAGGTCATATAATCGAATTCTTACAGAAGAACCTTGACGTTTTTGCATAGGAACACTCGGACATGAAAGGGATTGATCCCAAGATCATTTGCCACAATTTGGGCCTTGATCCAGCAGTACGGCCATGACAACAACGGCGAAGACCTTTGAATCCAGAATGGTAAGAGGATTTAAACAAAGAAGTGCTGAAGCTGCTCCATAATGGATTCATTCGTGAAGCAAAATATCCAAAATGGATTGCCAACCCAGTCTTGGTAAAGAAAAGTAATGGCGATTGGAGGATGTGCATAGATTTCACCGACCTGAACAAAGCATGTCCTAAAGATAGCTTCCCATTGTCGAGAATAGACCAAATGGTGAATGCAACAGCAGGATATGAGTTACTTAGCTTCATGGATGTATACTCGGGGTATAATCAAATCTCCATGTACGAACCCGATCAGGAACACATCGCTTTCATAACTGACCGATGGCTATATTGTTACAAAATGATGCCCTTCGGTCTCAAAAATGCTGGGGCCACCTACCAACACTTGGTCAACGCCATGTTTGCTAAGCAAATCGGTAAAACTATGGAGGTATACATTGATGATATACTAGTAAAAACTGTAGATGCCAAGAATCATCGACTACATCTCGCTGAAATGTTTGAAGTTTTAAGAAAATATGGGATGAAGCTAAACCCACACAAATGTGCTTTTGGTGTGATCTTAGGAAAGTTCCTGGAATATTTGGTCAATCAGAGAGGAATTGCATATAATCCAGAAAAAATATGGGCTATCATTGAGATGCATTCCCCGACAAAGCCTTAATGAGGTGCAAAGCTTAACTGGGCGAGCAGCCGCACTCAGTCGTTTCACATCAAAGTCAACTGATAAATGTAAACCCTTCTTCGATATCTTACGAGGGGGAAAGAAATCTGAATGGACTCCCAAGTGCCAGCATGCTATTGACGAGCTGAAATTACAACTAGCACGACCCCCAGTGCTATCAAAACCAAAGGCAAGGGAGGTGCTAATGTTATATCTTGCGGTATCAAATCATGCCGCCAGTGCCGTGTTGGCTAGGGAGGAGGAAGGAATACAACATCCCGTTTATTATATAATACATCGTGATATATTCTAATACAATGTCCTCTAGTTGTATCTTCATTATTTTATACTTCATATTCAATACAATGTCCCAAACGCAAACTTAGGATGCTTGAATGGATTAGTCGATTAGAGATGTAACAAGTGAGATTGTATTAAGCTTGTTATGGTGCATTGTTCTAATACAATGTTTAGTGTTATACTGGATTAGAAAATTATATATGTACGTATCGAAAATAAAAATTTATGACTACATTTTTGCCTGACATAAAAAATTAGAGTTAATTTTAAGTAACTTTTTTTTTCCTAAAACTATATACCTCAAGAAAAATACTTCTTGAAGAGTAACTCTTGTCATGTGTCAAAATAATAACTTAGATAACTTCTTAAAACGTGTCTCTTATGATGTGTCAAAATAAGTAACTTAATTATTTTTAGTTTTAATTAACCATAAAAGTTATTTATAAATTTACTTATAAGTAAATTTGCTGCTTGTCAATAAATATATTTGCATAAGTTCTTTTCAAGTAAAATATTACCAACAAAATATGTAACTTGCTAATATTAATTTTCGTTGATGATAAACTTACCTATTTTCTTATAAGTATATTTATTTTTAAGTTCGATTTTTCCCCCCTATGCTTTTAACTATTTTTTCTATTTATTAAAAATTACGAATATAAGTAAAATGACATAAATAACTATTTCATTGTACACTTATTTACCTGTTATTTCCGTCTTTCATTCTTAAGCGCACCTTAAGTCTCACACGTGAAAACTTAACCTCTCCATCTAAACCCCACAACATTAATAATTGTAAACTGTTTGCTGGGGTCATTGATGGAAGATTCACATAAGACTCGAATCATATTACACCTCTTTCAAAAAAAAAAACAAAGTAGTAACCACTGGAAACATTTTAATCACCAGCTACACATCTTAGATTTATGGGACAGGTATTCTTGTCGATTGGACATTTTTCCTAGTGGTGATCTAATTTCATTGTTCACCTTAATTATTGAACAAAAAAGTAAAAGCACGTTTTGTCTGTAATAAAGATATGTTGGAATCAAAGTGAAAATTAATTTTTTGGACGACAATGTTCGTAGTCAGCGACTGTAGTAAGCACTTTTATATGACAACGAAATTACTAAGGCATTAACTTGTTATTTAAGACAGCGGAATTATTGAAAATTAATATCTTAAATAACAAAAAGCCACATAGGATGACTAATGCAATACTATCTATGAATAACATTATTCTTAATTTAATATACTTTAATATAACAAAAATCCACATAGAATGACTAATGTAATACTAGTATTTTTAATTAGAAAAAACAGATTTTTTTTTTTTATATATATATATTCTTTGGTGAAATCGTCTACATGAATGGAAAAGCAATGTTTTACAAAATATTTCTGTTTTTTTTTTTCGAAAAATTATTACAGAATGCAATTTATCAAAGTTGGATTAAAAAAGAATTGATTATTAGTCTAGGATATATCCTCGTAGCCATAGGGATACTTTTTGGAGCCGTATGAGCTAATGGACCTTTGAGACCTTTAAATTATACCTTAATATGTGTTCAGTAGTTTCATAGTATGACATTGCAATCCACTCACCCGCAAAAGAGAGAGTATTAAATTCTTATACAAACAAAACTTGGTGAAACAGCTATGAAAGTAAAAATGATATATTTATATATGGGTTAATTTTACAAACGATCACTGAATTTATATCAAAATTACAAAACGATCACTAAATTTTAAAACTTCCACAAACGGTCACTCAATTTACATACGCTTTCACAAACGGTCATTGAAATTTAAATTTCTTTCACAAACAATCACTGAAAGATCATTATGATTTTAATTGAAACTTAAAGGACTAAAACACGTGAACATATAACCTGGAGGACCTCAAGTGCAAACATCATCAAAAACCTTCCCAAAACCATTTTCACTACCACTTTGGGATGAAGTTCCACTACTTTTTGGCCACTAAAACCATCGGGCCAACATACTACCTTGAAACCTTCGCTGCCCTCTACGCAATCGATCTAAGAATTGCCCCTAAATCCGACGGATTTGGCCAAAATTTTGCCCAAAATGGCCGCTCGTACAGTACAAAACTGCTAGTTGCCACTTTGGGACAAAATTTCACCACTTTCTGGCTACCAAAACCACCGACCAACACACCACCTTGAAGCCCTCGCTGCCCTCTACACAACTCACCCAAGAATGGCCACTAACTCCGGCGGATTTGGCTAAAGTGGGTCGCTCGTACAGCATAAAACTGCAAGCCGCCACTTTAGGACGAAATTTCACCACTTTTCGGCCACGAAAACCACCGGAATAACACACCACCTTAAAGCCCTCGCTGCCCTCTACGTAACCCACCCAAGAATGGCCACTAACTCCGGTGAATTTGGCAGACATTTCGTCCCAAAATGGCTGCTAGCAGTTTGTGCTGTACAAGCGGCCCACTTCGGGGCAAAATTTCGACCAAATCCGTCTGAGATATTGGCCATTCTTGGACGGGTTGCATAGAGGGCAACGAGGGCTTCAAGAGGTGTGTTGGTCTGGTGGTTTTGGTGGCCCAAAAAGTGGTGGAATTTCGTCCCAAAGTCGTGGCTAGCAGTTTTGTGTTGTGAGAAAGGCCCACTTTGGGATGAAATTCCGATCAAATCCACCAGAGTTAATGGCCATTCTTAGGTGGGTTGTGTATAGGGCAGTGAGGGCTTCAAGGTGGTGTGTTGGTCCTGCTGTTTTGGTGTCCGAAAAGTGGTGTGGCTGCTAGCAATTTTGTGATGTGCGAGCAGTTCACTTTGGGCCAAAATTCTGGCCAACTTCGTTGAATTTAGGGGTGATTCTTGGGTGGGTTGCGTAGAGGGTAGCGAGGGCTTCAAGATAGTGTGTTGGTCCGGTGGTTTTTGACCGTTTTATAATTTTGAAATAAATTTAGTAATCAATCGGGAAATTAACCAAAAAAAAAAAAATATCCAATCAATTATTGTCACCTCCCACGGCCACCTCATCACCCAATTTTCTGTCGAAACAGCGTTTAATCTTCTGTCCAAGCAGCGTTGACTGTTTGTCTGATAGTCTTCCTTGACTTTGAAGTCTCTTCGTTTTTCTTAGCTCCCAAGCTGTTCTTTCCTCTCCTGCCTCTGTTAGTCTTCCTTAAATTCAAGAAAAGAAAATATCCTCATCAGTATCATGGGCTCGATCAATTTTGTCATTATCGTCGCTCAATTCTTTAATGTCCTTGCTTGGCAAGTTGCACTACTTTCATCATTTTCTCCTCAAATTTTGTTCTTGATTATAATAATAGGTTTTTAACATTATGTTTTTGACCCTTTTTGTTTAATTTTCCAGGCCATCAATTCCTCTGATCTATCCCTTGTAAGTACCCCATTGGAATTCTACATTTATTGGGTGCTATCTATTAATTTTTGACTGTTGGAATTGAAACATGTTTAAACAGGTATGCTTCGATTCGAGCAATAAAATGTGATCAAGAATCATTCTATCAGCAATGCCTCAAATATTGGGTATTGTTTTCCATGGCCACAATCTTGGAATGTACACTTTCAAAGCTTCTTGTATGGTAAAATTCTTCTTTTTGTGCTAAGTATTTCATTTTTATTTGGTTGTTTTTCATTAAAAATATGAGAAGATTTTTGAGATGCTTTTCTTTAATGAAGAACTTGCAAGATTTAGAAAAAGCTAAAACGGAATTAATATAAAAAATAATTGCAGAAGTGTTGTGCTGATAAATTCTACCTCTTCAAAGCCTAATAGTACTAAATTAAACACTCCGTCCTTGACTAATGCTATTAGAGGACTTATATTGTTGTGTCTGCACACCCGAATTTTGGCAGAGATTATTACTTTTATTTTTAAGGGGAGGGTAGGTTTTGATTGTTTATAATCACAATGTCTTTCTTTACATCTAACTTGATCTAAGTATTTTTTACATGAATTTTGAATTAACTATATTTCACACTCATCAAGTGTGCAAAATAACTAGTGTTGAGAAATCGTTTTACTTTTCTCTCTTAGAAAATTTGACTGCCATAGTTTTCTGTTCGTGTAGTATCTGGCTTCTTAACAGCAAAGTGGAATCAAGTGGTAATAGTGCCTTTAACATGGGACATTCATGTGATTATTCTTGGAATACATTGAAACTTTTAAGTTTTCCAATTAAGCTGACTCCAGTTTATTTTAAATGAGACTCGATTTGTTGTTGTGTGTTCTATGTTAAGATATGGGGTCTATCTTAAAAGGTCATCTTATTAAGAGGAGTAACTCAAACACTTATAAATTGGTATGTGTTTTCATCTTTATTCAATGTGGGATTTTATCGCTTAACATTCTCTAATTGAGATTTTCAATAAAAAAAAATTGTCTAATGTTTCTCTGTCACTTACACAAATATGGACACGATAGGATAGCATGGAATATTTAAGTTCCATGATATTTGTATATTATAGAAGTGTTTTATGATATTCGTGAATCTTGAACTTCGTAGTTCTACTAAACTTCAGGTGGTTGATAAGTGGAATTAAAATTTGAAAACCCGAAAGTTTGGAAGAAATTAGTGTGATTGCCTTGAAATTGATTGGTTGAAAAAGTATACAAAAGACTTTATTCATGAAGGGAAATAATGTCCTAATCCTAATAGTTTATGAAAGATAAGTAATTAAAACCTAAAAGAATAAGTAATCAAAAACCTAAAAGAATAAAAACTCCTAATAAAATAATATCCTACGAGGTAGATATGATTCACCATTAGTCCACTGTTAGTCCCATGCATTGAGTTTCTTTTACATTTCAGGCTCTCTCTTTGGCCCTATATAAAAGGAGTGGCCATTGTCTTGCTCACAGTACCTTCATTTGCTGGTGCCTCTTATGTCTACACACACTTTGTTCGTATAGCTGAGGATTCATGTTTCTGGGATATGCTGCTCATTCCAGAATCAAGCGGGCAGAATGAATTTTCTGATCAAGCAAGTAGCCATACAAGGGAGAATGGAGAAGAAGAATCAGACAACCTTGTTGCTTATGAGGTAAAATTTAATCTGAGAATGTTTTGATGTCTTGAGCTCAGTTTTCAGAAAAATTTCAGAAAATGAATCCACCAGGAATATTCATTTACGCCATTCAGTATTGCAGTTGGCTAATATCTTTACTTCTGTAACTTCTGTTTTCTGCTTTTAGCTAACTGGGATGGCAGCAAAATTAAGAAACGAACCTGGGACGGTAATTAATGAAGTATCATATATATCATCACCATTTGGTAATGTCAGCATTCATGAGCGGTTTGTGAGAATATTATTATATTTGTTTCAGGTTGAGACGAGAGCTGCCGGCCATACGATGATAGGTGTTTTATTGCAACCAGAATGTCTGAAGAAAGTCCAGAGGGAGTGGAGCTGTCCCCTTTGTCTGATAACCACTACCAACGCAAAAGATTTGAGGATGCACATTCAGGGAAAGAAGCACAAGTTGAAGGAAATGGAACATAAACAGGAAAATGCGGCTGCAACTAAAGAAACAAATATTTCTTTAACTAAGAAGAAAGCCAATATTCTACTAGGGAAATTCAACCAAATCACACGCTTAGATTTTCATAATATGGGTGGTTTTACATCCCTGGTTAAAAGATCAAACAGATGGTCGATGTGGATAAAGCCCGACTTTGGATGGACCAAGTTGAATACAGATGGATCTATTGACAGAGAAACAGCTGGTTTTGGTGGTTTGTTCCGTGACTATCAGGGTGGTCCTGTATGTGCATATGTCTCGAAATATCCAGGAGATGATATTTTCTTGGCTGAACTGTGGGCTATCTGGAGAGGCCTCATAGTTGCATCAAGTCTGGGAATCAAGGTAATATGGGTTGAATCTGATTCAATGAGTGTTGTCAAAACTATCAACAAGGAGCAACCATATGGTCCAAAGGCTAGTAGCTGCTTGAAGCACACTTGGAAACTTTTGAAGAAGTTTGACAAATATCTCGTTTCTCATTCTTGGCGTGAAACAAATAGAGCAGCTGATTATCTAGCTAAGATGGATCTTTCGGGAAGTGATGTTGTTCTATGGCCTGGTGATTTTCCCAGTGGACTTTCCAGAATTATCAACGAAGATGCTCTAGGGACGAAGTACTACAGAAGATAACTTCAAACTAACCTTGCTGATAACTTTATATACATGAAAGTTTAAGTAGCTCACATGACTATAAATGAGCTACAATCATGTGAATGTGTTTTAGAGTTTCCCTTTTTTAGCAGCCTTTTGCCTTGTTGGTTAGATTTTCCCTCCGGTTTCTAATTTATTTACATATTTTGAAAACTTATCGTTATATCCACAATCTGGCAGAAAGGCATCGTTTTGTTAAATAGGAAAGAATTGTGTCCTAGCTTTGAACAAGTCATATTTCAGTGTAGTATGTAATTAAACTACCAAGACTGAAACTCTTTTTTGTTTACGATAGTTTAAATTCTAGTGAAGTCTGAATCATAACACTTGTCGAATTTATTTCAGCAAAAAGCAGTTTGATTCCTTCCATTGCAAGTTCACTACAATCGTCTCAGCCCGTGTTCTCATTTTAATGGGGCCCAAACAGGGGCTTCATTTTCTGTATTTGTACCGGCTCTCGTTTCCTTCTTTTTTCAAATTTTGTGCTTAGTACAGCAGTGACCATTATTACTCCAAGAAAAGATGAGATTCCTCTTCTTTTCTTTTCCTTCCTCGTGCCATGGAGGACGATGTTAGATAAGTATTTCTATACTGGATACCGTATATGTCGTATTTGCAGCAGTTACCGTATATGCAACAGTTATCGTATATGCACCAATAATCGTATATGAAAGAGTTACTGTATTTACAGCTTAGATACCGCTTATACAGAATGAACACCGATTTTACACACTTGATATCGGATTTACAGTTTAAATTAGAAAAATAACAAATCCAATGATTTGTTGATTACAGTAAGAAATAACAAGCAAATAATAATAATAATAATAATAATTAAACAGTAATAACTTTTAACCTGAGGCTTTTGTTACATACAGTTTCCTTAAAATAGATTCGCCCCTTTATCGTACGTGTTTGAGGTTTAATTTGAGCGTCTTCTTCCCAGGATACAACGGTAGAACAATAAAATCTGAGCACCACAGATTTTACTCCGACAAACTGAGTTAGTGCCCAAACAATATCACCACAAAGACTGAAACAGAAACTGAAAACTAAGAAAACTCGAACTGTATGCAGATGAATTTTCAGATGGAATTCGTGTATTGAAAAGAGGAAAAACGAGACATATATATACTGGCTCTTGAGAGTGCAACTTGCCCATTCACATAAATAGCTATTACCATAGGAGTTTCAAGAGTTTCAACTGTTTCAGAAAATGAAAAGTCAGTTGAATAAAACAAAATTGTAGCAATATGTGGACACTCCTAAGGGGCCAATTTTGCTCCTTTTGGTCCGACATTCGTGTACGTAGGTCACGCCCGCACACAAGTTCGTCCGAAGCCTATTTCGATCCAAGATTTGTACCCACCTACGCGCGCACGTGGAAAGAGCCTCTATGCTACACATGATTACACCATTCTAAAGTGTAATCTTTTATAAAGTGGTTTTAATTCTCATCAACTTCCTGTGTGGGACAAACTTATTTTTTAGTTTTCCACCAACATAAACTCTTTTTAAGTAGCACACTTTGAGTTTCAATTTCTTATTCACCCGAGCATCAATTTTGACAAGTAAATATATGATTTCGATGTACTCACGGAGGATAACGCAAATCAATCTTTATCTTCCAAAATATCCAAACGGGTCCCACTCAAAACTCGTGCCAAATTCAGCCATTATCTCATTTTTTCCAATAGAAGATCACCAAATAGATAGTTTCCTCAAGCTTATTCCAGATGACTATTTCTAAAGCTTCTTTCGACACTTCCCTGAACTTATGATCACCAAGGCTTGGTATTATTCTGTTTTTTGCTTTCTTCAATATTATTGCATAATCTAGACCAAGATTATCTAGTCCTGCCCATATCTTAGTTTTCTAGATAATAAAGTCATTCTTGCCATTGAAGTTTTCTATCTGTAATACACGGTCAACTTGAATTTGATCCTAACCTGGAAGAATCCCTCGCGATCTTTAAGCCTTGTGAATTGAAATGGCTCTGGTCACCAAGGACAATTGGCAAAGGAGCACATGGCGAACAATCAATCCAACATTAAAGAAGTTGGAAGTAAACAAAGACAAAACTGTGTGGGCTATCTTATTCTCCTCTATGAGTAATCAACTAGGACTACACCCCATATCTAAACATAAAGAAAAGAACTCACTTAAAATAACTGCAACAAGTTGAGACCCTTCTTGAGCCTCTGAACCACTCCGAGTCAATCAGTCTCCACAATACTTATTTGGAAGCCACATTCCCTAGCAAGGATCAACTCTTCTCGAACAGCAATGGTTTCAGCAGTTTCAATAGGAAACAACCGGGAAAAATCTTGCACTATATTCATCTCATATCACAGCGTCAGTACTGATGAGATCTCCATATCGTAGCCACATGCTCTAATCCTCTGATTTACAGGCCCCACCCCGTCTCCACTGACCCAGTAATGAAAGTTTCGTAAGGGGATTGGAGGAAGCTACCATTAGACAAAAGACCTAATGAAATGATTCAGTTTGAACAACAGAGGTCGGTTAATCAAGTTCGACAACATGTATTCCAACAAGCCTTACAAGGAGCTTTAGGAACTCTCCCCTGCATATAACCACATCAGTATCCAGCTTAAGGAAACCATTGCCTGGAGGTGCCCATCTGTCAGAACTCTCGATTGACCCTATTCAAGTAGTTCATTTGCCTCTACATTAGTCCTTGTTTCCAGTTCATCCACTATCTCAAACTAATACCTCAAACCTAGTGAGAGAAAATCCCTCTCGGTTGCCCACTTGCATCTTTTAGCTAAGTTTCAACTCAGTTTTGGGTGTGTTTCAGTCAGTTCAGACAGTCCTTGTTGATTGGCTTGCTGCTCGTCCAAATTCAAGCTGTTATTAGGTGCTTTGGCTATTTCAGAATTCCATTGTTAGAGGCGAGCAGCTCATCCATATTTTGGAGAATTGTTCATCCATTTTCAAGGTCTTGGCTAACATCTTGGAGGTTTTGATCTCTTGGTTAAGAAACTTTTTGATTATCAGTTTGCTTTTGCTCTGTATTTTAAATTCATGCACCGATTATGAAACTGTGTTTCTGTCTCGATAAAGTGCAGGCTGCTATCTATTCTATTTTGGAATTTAGTCTAGGATTTGAATTTTCTTTCAATTTGTCTTGGGGTTTGAATTGGTCAACCCTAAAATGGGTAGTTAGAAGAATGGACAGCCTAGCGTGCACAAACCAGCTGGCCCAACAAAGCAACCACCTATTCCCACTAAGGTAGTCCCAGTTGCAAACGAAGTTAGTCAACAGCAAGGTAAGCATGGTAATGCTGCTTCTTCATCTAGTCTGACCCAATAGGCTGCGAATATTTTTTGGAATGAGTTATGTGAAGATGAAACAGAATCACCAGGTGTCTCCTAAACACTTGGTGATGAAGATACATGTTCTGAAAGTTCAGCTCATGAGCT
>CAIGRF010145031.1:0-13007 GCA_903798235.1 Fraxinus ornus
CTGTAAACTTCAGGATCCCGTGAGATTAATCGAGGTACGTGCAAGCTGGCCGGGACATCCACGGTTATTAAAAAAAAAATTATTTAATTGGAAAAATTGAAAGAACCCGTTTTGCAAAACCTCTATCCATTCAATTTTACCATTTTCTTGCTACGCTTAATCCACTCATTTTTTTCTTATCATTTTCGTTCTCAATAAAATATGTTTTAAGAGGACAATTATTATTGTTGTTGAAGATCTAGTTGCTTTCATCTGTAAGTAAATGTAGCGATAAATTGAACAGAATGCCGCAAAATAATGTGCAATCAAACTCAGTGTCCCATCTTTATTTAATTTCAAAGTTCTCATATCTAACCACCGGTCATAACGGTTGGATAACATGTGGGTCAATCTTGGTGATTTGAAATGTTCTTGTTGAATTTGATTTATTAATTATCTTATTGTTTTTCAAGTACATGACAAGGAATTCATTTTATCTATTTCAATTTTGTTGTCATTAAATTATAAAAATATTTAATATGATTTCCATATCTTGCGCCTATTTGTTTCCGATTTCACGCAAAATTTGTACCGTTGTTATAGCGTTGTTGTCACAATATTTGACTTTGTTGTGTCATAGTGGGCACCACAATTTTGGACAAAAATGGTCAAAAAATCCCTTCTCTTGTTGAAATAATTTCTCCCAGACAGGCCCCACTCGTAAAACTTTAATTTATACAAAAAGAATCTAAGCTAATACTGATTAGAAAACAACAATACTATAAACAGGATATAGCTTTTGAACGTGTCAAATAAAATGGATAAAAATTTATAAATAAATCAAAGTAAATTCTTACAATGAACAATTGTTGTATTCAATATCAAAGAAAAACATAAAAAAATAACTATCAAAAATATATTTACATTTTCATCATTCAATAAAAAAAAAAAAAATACAAACGAGTTAAATTATTTTGGGCCGAGGGACCAACCTGAAATGAAATCGGGTCCATCAATATTGGGCCCCAAGCAGATAAGTATAAGAAATTATGGTCCCATGAATATTTGTCAAGGATTGAAGATTTGCTTCAATCAAATTATCCTAATCCTATCAAGTGATGGAAATAATTATTTTGTGGGAAATTGGCGCAAATGGTCCCTAACGTTCGATTCTTGGCACTGACACCTCAACTTTTTCTTTTCTCTTATTTATTTATTTATTTATTTTTTATTTTTATTTTTTTGCAAAAAGTCGTTTTCGATGGTTTCTATCCATTTAAAAGTGCATCTATTTTAATAAAAAGACATTTATACTATGTATCCATTTATTCACTTAGATGATCATTTGTGCAAGATTTCTTAATTTCTTTGAATGATATTTGCAACGATTAAAAACACGCGTTGCAAATAATTCATCATTGTGAATAAAATGTAATCGTAATAAAATGGTCATTTAATTATAATATGGTATTCCCTTTTTCTCTATTGCTCTTGTTCCATTGGGATCATTTTTTATTTATCTATTTTTACTTTTTATTATTGCTTTTCTATTTACCAACTTTTATTATTTATATCAAATTTGTTTCCTCAAACATAAAATCTCCCAAAATTAACATTGGGTAATCAAAACTGAATTTTAACAACATGGACAAATGAAATGAGAGCATCCAAAATCACAAATTTTAATTCAATCAACATTAAATATAAAATCACTTAAATTTAGATAATGCTGCTTAGTTCAAGTGGTAAGAGTGAAGTATTACTCGATAATGGGCCTGTATTTTAGCCTCCCTTGAGAGGATAAGAGTGAATTTAAAACAAAGGGTAAGATAAAGCCAAAAAGATGGTCATCATGACATCTTGTTTGGTAGTGGTGTTTTTGTTGAATTAGTACTCGGTTAATTTCACAAACGGTCCTTCAAAATTAGCACTGGGTTAATTTTACAAACGGTCCTTCAGTGACTGTTTGTGAAACAAATTAAAATTTCAGTGATCGTTTGTAAAAGTGTATGAAATTTCAGTGATCGTTTCTGCAAGTTTTAAACTTTAGTGACCGTTTTGTAATTTTAAGTAAGTTCAACGACCGTTTGTGAAATTAACCCAATTTCCTTTAAGTTCATTTATAATGAAATAATACCAGCGAAAATAAAAAGTGACAAATTGTCTGAAAATTGCTTAAATGACACTAGCAATGAAAGTAAAAAAATGGTATCAACTCCATCAATTACAACCGTAACACACAGAAAAAGCTAAAAAAACAACCATTTATATTTCTTTTTCTTCTCTCTCTGCATATGTATTTATTTGTTTTTGATACACGAAGTTTTGACTACGATTGCTAAGATATATAGGTTTTAAGAAATATTGCAATTATGGTCCTTTAAGTGGATAAATATTAAGTATCTTTTTTATTGAAATAGGTATACTTCTCATGGTAAGAATGGATGGAAACCATCCAAAAGGATTTTTTGCTCACAAATTCAATACGTTGAGGGGGTTAGTGCCAAGAATAAAAGGTTAGGGACCATTTTCGCACAAGGGTCATACGCTAGGGACATTTGTGCCAATTTCCATTATCTCTTTGTTGAGTTAAATTTGGACGAAAAAATGGGCCGAAAGGTACTTCAATGATCCTACTACTACTCGTTCCACCAACGACTAGTTTTATTTTATCATTTTGCAGTGGTATCTATTTATACATGTTCCAATTAGCTTATTAATGAACTTTTGTAATTTCGTACTGATGTTTGAAGAATTTATATGGATACTTTTATTTCATTTCCATAGATTTATTCATGATATTTATACGAGAACATTGCTAAAAAAGTGTTATTTCAACTGTTCTTGTCAATTTTTTGATTTTCATTTCTACTTTAGTTCTTGTCTTCTGGTTTATAAATGTTGTAGTTGATTAAAGTTTTGATTGTTTCAATTGGTGTAGGGGCGTAATTTAGTGATTGAGCAAAGTTGTGGTGCCCCTAAAGTGACAAAGGATGGTGTCACACTGGCAAAGAGTATTGAATCTAAGGACAAAGTCAAAAACATTGGTGCGAGCCTTGTAAAGCAGGTTGTAAATGCCACAAACGATGTTGGTGGTGACGGTGAGTTTTTGACTTAGTTCGGTTGTAGATTATTGGTTCTCACTGTAAATATATATATGAGACCTCATCTGAACATGCTCTGTCAGATACATGCATGTACTACATGTGCTGCTGTCCTAACCCGTGCAATATTTACTGAGGACTGCAAGTCAGTTGCAGCTGGCATGAACTTAATGGATCTTAGACAAGGTATTTCCATGGTTGTTGATGTCGTGGTTACAAACTTAAAAGAGCAGAGCACCGATGATAAGTAAAACGGAGGAAATTGCTCAGATTTGTCTATTCTTATATTCCCCACTTGCTTAATTAGTGTTTACGATTTGCAAAATAGTCTATTGAGGATATATTAGTATTAATTAGATGAAATTTATTGAAAAGTTAAGAGGTCACGGTTTAAATTAAGTTAGTTCTCTGAACTGATGAATGAAGTATTGTATTTACATTAAAATGATTTACTTTCGCATAAAAAATATTGGTAGTTCCTCTTGTACTGGCTTTTAATCTAATTATCCCCCACCTTCCATCATCATAATCTCTTTAAAAAAGAAAAAAAGAAAGAAAGAAAGAAGTGTGAGTGACATTTCTTTTGAATCATTTTGAGCTTTCTCCGCATGTACATTCTATATACAAACATATCTATCTCCATATAAAAAGTGTGTGCAATATTTTTTGTATTATCATATTCTTACATGATATGAAATAACGAAGGCGCATAATCATGTAACATTTGATTAATGAAACCAAGTAGTCAAGTCATGGGGGTTTCTAATACGTTTGTTTTTTTTATGACAAACCTCAAGTACCATCCACGCTCAACGGAATACGCTTATCTAATGATTTGTATATAAATTACCTTTTTAGGCTGCATACGAGCATTAATACTGTTGATATGCCATTAGATCCCATTTGAAGGTGATTACCAAGACATTAATTCAAAAATAATGGCATTCCGATAAATTTATCATTTTGCTCAGAACTATTATGGTGTATACGGTGGAGAGTATCCAATTATTAGAGCTAAAGCTGAATATTAATAGAGAAGGTAGTGGAGGAGTAACTGGCTACACGGCTAGTCATGGATATGGTGTTCAGTAGCCACACCAACTCTTTTAGTACTCAACATGGGTTTATCTACAGCATTATCGTACACCAATATGTTTTGAGCCTCCAGTTCCACTGCAATCAGGTTCATGATTGTTTATTCAATACTACTTGCAAATGACAATTTTCCATTCTTTGTATAAGCTCTTGCATATTTAAAAAAATACTAATATGACTTTGATTTTTATTTTTGAACTTCGGCCATTTTCATTTTGTTCACGAGCTTGTAATTATTCTTATGGACTCTGTAATTCTTTACTTTGAGATATTGCCTTGGTTTTAGAAGGTATTACTTTTGTGTTTTTGGTGGTCCTTTATTTAAGATATTTGTCTTGACTTCTTGTTATCTTCTGTGATTGCACATGCCACGACAATTTTTCATGCATTTTGGTCTCAAGGGTTAGTGTCAAGAATAAAAGGTTAGGGACCATTTCCGCACACGCTAGGGACATTTGTGCCAATTTCCATTATCTCTTTGTTGAGTTAAATTTTCGACGAAAAAATGGGAATATTGTTGATTTTTTATTTTAATTGTATGGAGTTTAATGGTTGGTTAGGCGTTCATACAAGATGATTGCAGTTAACTACAAGTTTACGATATGGTACAACTACAAAATTATAATATCAACAAATTGAAATATGGAATCTTAATATTTGAGTCAATGATTAGAGACTGATTACGAATACTAAGAATCTTTAGGTAAAATAAACCTTAGTCCACTTGCTAACGAAATGAATATAGAGTTAGAGACAATATCTCGTGTTAGGTTTTGGCATGAAAATTATTATTTTGCTTCTGTTGGGTGGTTAAGAAAACTAGTGAAAGCAAACTTCTTGTAATTATATATATATCTCAACAACTTTTAAGCAACCAAAAAGAAAACAACTTTCATATTTTTATTGAAAAAAATATTTAGCAAATGAGTAGTTGCACCAATCTAATTTTTTTTTTTTTTTTGTCATTACCAATTTAAGTAAAGAATTTAAATTAGACAAATGGTATGAACAATCAATATTACGTAAGCTTGAGGTTTACCCAGTGCGCACTCACGGGTAGCGACGCGGGTTCCTACGTCAAAATAAAAAAAATAAAAAAAATACATAAATTTGATGTTTACTCAGTGCGCACTCATGAATAGCGATTGCATGTTTCTACATCAACAAAGAAATGAGCCAATAATTTTGTTACCAACCCGACATTTTTAAGTTCAATTGCAACGCTCAACTCTCTCAAATATTTCTCTTTCATACTTCGTGCAACATTTAACGACCATTTTTTTTTTTTTGTCATTACCAATTTAAGTAAAGAATTTAAATTAGACAAATGGTATGAACAATCAATATTACATAAGTTTGAGGTTTACTCAATGCGCACTCACGGGTAGCGACTGCAGGTTTCTACGTTAAAAAAAATAAAAAATAAAATTACATGAGCTTAGTAAATGAGCCAATAATTTTGTTACCAACCCGACATTTTTAAGTTCAATTGCAACGCTCAACTCTCTCAAATATTTCTCTTTCATACTTCGTGCAACATTTAACGACCGGATCCTCATCCACAAGCAAAGTATATGATACATGTTGGACAATACATTAGTTGTAGTATTTCACTCGAAACAATAATTTAATTCAGATAAAGGTTTTAAAGATAATTGAGTACATTACATGGGACTTGAGAGGAGCACTGATGGTGCAATTTGCACTTGTTTGATATGTATGACTCGAATTCTCATCTCGAAAAGTTAACCTATTAAAGAAGTAACTCAATTTCATATCTAACTATTGTGAGACTTTCGTTTTCACGTTTCTCATCACGATAGGCATATAATCGAACTTAACTAAAGTGGTCGTTGGAAAAAAATGACTTGAAACTTTAAAACCTTTTTTTTTTTTATGACAAATGCTTGATGAGAATAGACTTTGTTAAAAGAAACAATAAAAGTCGTAACTTTTCAGTTTAAATAATGATAGTATGTTTGGTACATCGTCTTGAATTATGAATATAATTATAAGGTATATATTTATGTAAGATAGAATTAGGACGACTATGATTATGGTGGTTTAAGATGTATTTTTCTAATACAATGTTTAGTACTACATTGTACTAGAAAATCATACAAGTAATAAAAAACAAAATATTTATGACAATATTTCGTTGAGTGCATATGTATTAAAAATTGGCTTAGCAAATCCATTTTTATAACTTGAAAAAAGCAAATTGAGCCCGACGAACATCAAATTAACCCAATTTATCCAAACCCATAATTTATATACAGCAATCTGTAGGGTTTTGTCGTTTAAAAAAAAAAAAAAAAAATCAAAAATCAAAACAATTTTTTCTTAAAGTTTCAAACTATATGCGTCGAGCCCGAGCCTCATTCTTCTTCGATCTTTTTTAGTTTACTAGCAAGTGATGTTAGTAATAAACAATCTTGGATTGTTGATGGCCGTAATAAAGAGGGGGAGGAAGTTAGTAATAATATCCTACCATCTACAAGATGTAATAAAAATTCTCAAGTTGAAATAAGGAGCTCGATGAAGGTGATTTTACGCCGGGTGACACAGAAGATGACTTTGATGAAGAGGAGATTGAATTGAAATTCGATAAAGGGTTAGACAATATTTAGGGTTTTTAAACTGATATTTGTGTTTAATCTAATTGTAGAAATTGATTATCAAGTAATTGTAATATTTATGACTTTGGACATTATGTTTTTGTTAAAAAATTGAAAAAACACGTATAAAGTTTAAATAATTGTAGTATTTATGATTTGACAACATTTTTTTAAAAAAAATTAAAAATATGTATAAAGTTTAAAGAATCTATTATTTTAGAATATTTAAAATAACATTAAAAATTGAAAAATGAATAATTAAGCATATACTTTGTATAGGCACACATTTTTGTAATACTTGATGTTCGACCGAAACGCAAATTTAAAATAACATTAAAAATTGAAAAACGAATAATTAAGCATATACTTTGTATAGGCACACATTTTTGTATCACTTGATGTTCGACCGAAACGCATTGCCGCCCATTATACATTTTAGAACCTTGCTTACAACTGAATATATTTGTTTGCAAGTAAAGTTTTCTGTTAAATAAGTAATTTACTAGTATATAAACTTATTTACTAACAAGTAAATTTACTTATTTTAATTCACCTAATGGATTAATAATCCAATCTAAATCTACCTCATAAAGCATATTAATTATATCCGATTAGCAAAAAGAGGATGAACACCCCGAATTAATCAATCCTTGCTCGACCAAGTAAAGATCAAGAAGGCTAGTCAGGAAGGCCAGTGCCATTTGAACTCCCCCTCTTACCACCAGCCTCCCATTTAGATTTGTAGTTATGACTTTTGTGAGAATTGTGTTTCTCAAAACACTGTTGGACTAGTGCTATTTGTGTCATTTGTATTGTTTGAGAAAGTTTAATCCAATTGCTTAAGTGTCTTTCACTTACTAATAGCTAAGGGATCACACAGATTGTGCTAGTTTAAAACTATTATGACCGTTGGATGAGATGAACGGCTGAAATTAATTCTTGGGAGATATTACTGTCTCTTCAGCTCCTTTAGAGACTTCACTTTTCAGCTTCTAGACTCTTCGTTTTACTCTCTGTGTTTTTGGATCCTTAGTGATGTCTATAATATTCTTCTTCTCTGGGTGATTTCCTTGTGATTCTTCTAGTGTTTTAGAGGTAGATCTCTTGTGTATTACTAGGCCCGAGATAGTGGCTGGTGTTGCGTAGATTTTCTCTAAGTTGTGTGGCTAGATTTGTGGTTAACTGGGAGATCTCTTTCGATCGATGACAAAAACAGATTTCTCTGAGTGTTCTATGTAAATCTCTCTTTGTGGACGACGGTGTGCACTGGTTGAATGGCTGTTCCTGAGCCTACCAGATTATACCGTGTTTGGCTGAACTGCATCAATATATTCTGGGTTTCTCTGGTTTCTTTATGCTTTGTATTTGTACGTTTACATTGTGACTAAAGGTTTGATGTAAGATTCCCAACAACTTGTTATCAAAGTCAGATCAGATCGACTAGTTCAATGGGGAAAAAACTTGACCGGTCATACGTCAAAACCCGCACAAGAAACTATTAAATTGAATTTCCCCAAGAGTCCGATGAATGACAATTAGGCACAACAATCAACAAAAACCAAAAGTTATTAGAATGACCAGCATGGAGGCCTCAGCCTTTCATAATGTACTAAAATAAGAAAATGTCATACAAGAGCTAAATAAGCAGAAGAGGGAAGTAACATACGTTTCCAAAGAGGATACATGGACTATAATTGTAGACATAAAACAACAGCTTCGAAAATAGAAAGCATATTGAAGGGTTGAAATGCATACGTTTCACTCCATCAAAACATGGTGGCACAAAATATAGAACCTGGATCGCGCATTAAAGTTAACCAGTTGGCTTCATCTCCTTCATTCTTTGCCATCAGCAGCACGAAGAGAACCGAGTTGAACTGGAGCTTGGGTCCCCACAACTTTTGACGACCCATAGGCAGATGTATCAGTGCCCTTCTCCTTCTCCTTCTCAATTTGTTCCTTGATCCAGAAATATGTGATTCTCAGTCCATCCTGAAAGCGCAAGGAACATACAGATATGATCAACGAGTCATATGTTACAAAGGGTTCAGTTGATGGACACATAAGTATATTGGAGAAAACACTGAAAACATATCACCTTCAATCTCATAGAAGGAGCCCACCCGAGCTTTTCCTTAATTAGAGTGTTGTCCGAGTTTCTACCGCGTACACCCTCAGGTCCAGGAATGTGATGGATGGGGATCGTTTTATTCTCAAAGCCCAGGACAATCTCAGCCATCTCATTCATGCTGACCATCTCATCACTTCCAATGTTTACAGGCTCTCGGAAATCGGATTTGGTCAATCTGAATGAGTAAAAACAATTTATTTAAGCAGTGAAACTCATTTCTGAAATAAAATGTTCCAAGCAATTATAAATTTTATCTAGACTAGATTGCAAACACGTTTAGAAGTCTTTTTCTGGAGTAAGAATATAGAATATAAAGAAGCAAGTCGATATATGCCAATAACCCAAACATAATATGCCCTTTTTAAGCTGAATCGGAAAGGAGTGGATGAACAGCCTTTTTAGCTGGGTTATCCTGACAAGAAATTCAAGCACCAACAGTAGTATAAAGATCATTCTTGTTTTGGTCATCTATCAGTTGAACAATGCTACTTTTACCAGTATCAAGATTATTCATTAGAACAAAGTTCTATTACTATTCATTACGAGAAGAAAGTCGTGAACTTAAGCAAGGGAAAATTGCATTCTGAAACCAAATGTTAATGTCCATTACTTAATCTCAGGACAATGTCATTTTATGAGTTCAACGTACCTTAGAACACCCTCGACACATTCATCAATAAAAGTGAAAGATCGTGTTTGTAGACCATCTCCCCACATCTCAAATTTATCTGTGGATGTAAGGGCTTTCCTACAGAAGGCAGCAGGCGCCTTCTCCCTCCCACCTGTACCAATTTATGAAAAAAGTTGACAAATTAAAGAGAACGCACTGCGAAATTAGGAAAAGAGAGAAATATTACAACTTTCCTCTGTCTTCAAGTTTACCTTTCCATGTCCCAAATGGGCCATAAATGTTATGGAAACGTCCAATTCGGCATTCGATTCCAAAATCCTTGTTGTAGTGTTTACAGAGTTCCTCTGTTGCCAGCTTCTCTAAGCCATAAGCATCTTGAGGCTAAAAATAAAAATTAAATCTCAACGATAACGTTAGAAAACCTAAAAGTACGCTCAATTTTAAAAAAAATGAGAAAGCAAACCTCAGCGGGCCAAGCATCAGATTCCTTCAAGCTCACATTGGTATCCAACTGCTTAAATTCAGGATAGATACAAGCACTGGAGGCATAGAAAAACCTGAATCCAAATTGGAGAGATCAATATTAAGATTTTCACATCCAAATGTGTCACTGAATTTATTTCAAAGTAAAACTCGGCATCTTTAACAGAAAAATAATTTGATCTCAGATAGGAATGTGGGGATCAACACATTTGATGGCATGGAGATTATTAATTGTCTGCTAAAATAACATAACCCATTGAGAAAAGGGTGTCTAATTATTGATTCTTCCTAAGCAAAATTTCTTACTTAGTAACCTAACACAAAACGATCTTACTGTTAGAATCCTGACTGTCAAAAACAGTGACGAAAAAAACTCTAAAAAAATATGCAGTACTAATATAGTCTATTTAGTTTTGTCATTCACCAACAGAACAAAACCAACATTACCCTCTCATAATTTTCAAGTTAATGAATGCTACTGTGGTGACTAAATTCAGGATGTAAAGCTAATCAATCGTACAAGTGTTTTTATCAATTACCAGTATTCTACACATAAACCCAAATGCTGAATAAAATCAAGAAGATAAAAGAAATTGAACCTCTTAACTCCATTGATCCTTGCAGCCTCGATCATGTTAAAGCTGATCATCGTATTGTTATACATGATGACAGAGTGATTTGACTGAATAAAACCCATCCCTCCCATATCCGCAGCAAGATTGAACACATGATCAACTCCTTGGGTAACTTTCAAACAGTTATCCATCACTCTCAGATCAACAAGATGGAATTCATGACAGAACATATCCTCCGTCATGTGCTCGTTTTTCTTCCAGTCGGAAGCAATAATGTAATGACCTTCACTCTTCAGACGCCTGGCGATGTGCGAGGCAATGAATCCTCCGGCTCCGGTAATGGAAATCCGGAGCTTTTCGGTTGGCCAGTACGGTTCCCTCTCAAGGTTTTCATAGGTGTACGATCCATACTTGGTTTCACCCGTGCTTCCCATTCTGCAGTAAATTCAAGAACAAATAAAACAGAGACATTTAGCCAATATATATTTAAGAACTACTCTAGATAAGGGGAATAACCACAATTAAGAAAATTGATAGCTTATCAGGCAATTGGGTGGAAAAAGGACATTTATTACATCTAAAAGGCTCTTCCATTGAGCTATCTTATCAACAACAAAAAATAAAAATAAAAAATAAAAACAAATAAAATAAAATACGAGACAAATCGAACCCACTTGAATTATAAATTCATATTGATATACAATAATTGACACAAGTGAGAATAAAAAAAAGCAAAGGGGGAAGAATACAATTTTACATCCTCCAATCTATAAAATAAAAACAAACTCGATCCACAAAAATTCAACAAAACTGCAATAGCACCAACGAACCAGAACCAGAACCCTAATGAGTACATAGATAAATTTAACGAATTAATACAGGAAACAGACCATTTTTAAATGAATGCACTTCCTCAAAATTCCAAAAAACTAGAAGAAAGAAGAAAATCTAGAAACCCAAAATTTAATATCACTACTTTATAAAAAAACCCAGAAGGAAATCATCATAAATTTGCACAAATTCCCGAAAACATTGAAAAACAGAGCATATATTTTCAAAATAGAAACTGAATTACCTCAAGAGAATTTTGGATTTTTGATTATATATATTGAGAAATGTGAAATGGCAATCTGTATTTATAGATCTCTATCCTCCTTGTGTGCTACAGCCTACACATATTAGATGTAGACTATTGTAATGATCGTGAGGACAGAATGCAAATGCAAGGGATTCCTAATGGATTGTGTCGCGCTTATTTGTCATTCGTCAATTCTATTTATCATCAATAAAGCTGCATGTACAGGATTTTTTGGCAGAATTTGAAGAGGCAGCACCCTGTTTGCCTTTATTTTTTTTTTCCTTCCTCGAATGAAAACCTTCCAAGTGTATTTTCGGTTGATTTTTTCTGTACTCATAGTGCTGTTCATTTATCATTGGACGTGTTTGGTTTCTCTTCTAAAAAACTCATTTTATTATTCAATCGAGAATTGCTGGGTGTACAGAAACTATATACCACATAAGTCAGCCAGAACACTCATAAGCAGGTGGGGCCCGATATTTTTGGCAATATTTAATTTATATGGGACCCACCTCTCATGTGACTGTCTGTTGTATTTCTGTCAATTGAATTTCTGTACAAATAGAAAAACTCTATTAAAATGTGCTCTCCCCCCTACTATATTAGTATATTAACCAATATTCCGAGCTAGCCGTGTCCAAGTGTAGAGGTCAACCTTTATACATAGTAATAAGACGTATTCCTATTTCAATATTTTATTTGTTATTGTAGATAAATAATAATAATAATAATAAAGCATACCTTGAAAAATTATAAGAACTTCAAACATATTTTTCAAGTTTTCATCATAAGCATAATTTTCAAAATTAAAAGTGACCTGATCAATAATATTTTGTTTGTGGACATAGAAAGTGATGTTTATCTTCGTACCCTATGCCTAGACGGATTTTTTAAAACACACTCTAAACAAAGTCGTCGATAATAGATCATTTTCATATATTTTGATGATGAGAATCATGCTTTTATAGCAAGAAATTGATGGTAGGATGACAATTAACCCCCTGTTTGACCCACATTTATTAAAAAATATTTTTCTTTAAATTCATTTTTAGTTACGTATTTCATGAGATTAACAATGTCTATCATTTTTCAACTATATATTTTATCAAAATCTACTGAAATTTTTTCTTTTTAACTAAACCAAACATGAACATAAAAAATTCAATTCAAACCCGTTTGATTCACATGATTGTAGAATGAAAATGAAAAATATAATCGTTATTGAGCCCCCACACAAGAGGTAGAATTTCAAAATTGACGGTCTGATATGATGGATAACGATCATATTTTTCATTTTTATAGATGAAAAATGA
>CAIGRF010145053.1:0-22052 GCA_903798235.1 Fraxinus ornus
CCATATATGAACTTGAATAAATGGCCAAAAAAGTAAGCTTTGAGGGTCACTAACACGAACTAAACCGTAACATGACTTGCAAATCGTGCAAATGCCTCTTTCGTATTATGAAATATTCAAACTTGAATTCTTAATGCGAGATAAATTGGGGTTTCAAGATAATTTTTCTTCACAAACCAGGTAGGGTGCATAGGAAAGAAGTAATTTTATTTTCTTTTTCTTCAATATTTTGGCTACAATATATTTTTTATTCAATCTTTCTTCAATACCAAAAGCGCTGGAAATGATCAATTTGCTTTAAAAATATATAATTGATATGTTTCAAATAATTTAAGCATGGTTTGGTGACATTTATGACAGTCAAGTTTGTAGTTGTGTAGCTGCATGGGTCTAAGGTCAAGAAACGCGCCAACACGAAAATGCTGATGTTGTTGGTGCCATTTCTACACCTTTCCAATTCAATCAACAGTCTTGGTCAATGATGCGTGCATTCTTTTCTTTTGACTTCTTTTTGCCTTTGTTTTAACATAAAACGACCGCTACTTGATTCGAAGTATGCTCTAGAGAATTTTCATGAAACTCTCTAAACACAATAGACTTTTTATTTTAAAGAGTTAATAAATAAAAATAAGTTTTAAAAGACTCTATTTTAATTTTTTAGAATATTCACTACTTTCTAATAATTGTATTTAATAAGCTTCAAATTTCAATACTTTAATTGTTAAATTATTCAAATTTTGATTGTTCATTAACATATAAAAATATATTAAATAAAAGAAATTGAGAAATCAATAAATGAATCTTGAAATGAACATAATGAAGAGCTAAAATAGAGAATATTGTTCTAATATATAAACAATTTTAGCCCGTTTGGTGGCTTTTAATTGTAAAAATTATGTTTTGAATAATATTTTTTTTGGAGAATGCCTAATTAAAAAGTAGGAAAAAAATTTAATACTCACTCATGCGCATGTATAGAAGCTAGGGTGAATATGAAAGTGTTTTTTTTTTTCTATATAGTTGGGAGGGTGGCCATCGTGTTGATCTGTTCATCAACTTGTAGGCTCGGCTCATCTGAGTTTGACCTATGGATCGTTCAAGTTCATCTAGGGACGAGACAATCACAAAAAAAGGTACATGAGTCGAGTAGGCTCAGCTTGGCATGGCCCATGAGGTCCACAAGCCGAAGGGAGAAATTGAGCTTAGGATTTAAGCATGATCGAGTATGTCTACATCTACATTGACGACAAGAATGAGACCAAAAAATTTAATAATATAAGTGTGATAATAAGCTGAGTTTATAGATATCTATTGCAAATAAATATGGCCTGCAAACAAGAATTGTCGTGTGAATATAATTACGATTGTGTTATAAACTAGAGAGAAAAGATAATAAAATAGAGAAAAGTCAATAGAATTGTTTGTATTTTATTGAGAACCAAATCCTCATATTATAGGGAAGAATTATGGATACAATGGTAATAATTGTTATTCATCAATAAATTTAACCATTTACATACACCCCCCTTGAATGACACATTACAAAATATATGACTTGTTAAAACATTGTCTAGAAAATTCAATGAGGCAAAACTTAATCAAAGGAAAAGCGCATAGATACTCCCCTGATTTCAATTCTTGTATCATTCATTTTTGTCTTGTACGTCAATATATTCAATATTGCAATTTTTGGTGAAATATATTCCGTGTTGTCATGTTATAGCCTTCAAATAATACCATCTTTATACGGGATATTTATCAACCTTTGATGACTCGTGTAACATGATGATTTAAAAAATAGCTCTTGTTAATTTCTTTATGAGTCATTTATATTTTGAGGGTAAATGTATTGTATGTTATGAATATTCATTACACAAATAATATAATTTGCTAAAATCTTATTTGGAAATTTTTTTGGGGAAAAATATTAATGAATGAAAAATAGTACATTGTTATTTTGAATACGTTATAAAAGTTATCTTATTAAAATTATTGTCAAGAAGATTCAATATGACAAAACCTTGATCAAAGGAAAAAATACAACACGTATTTACTTTCTTTTATGATAATATCACTTGAATTATGCTCAAACATATTAAATCATCAAAGATAATATTAAGTTTATATAAAATAAGTTAACTATAATCAAATTTGGGTGTGTTTGAGCCACATAATTTTGGAAGAATGTATTCTGGAATAATAAATTGATGGAGAATGTATGGTTGGAAAAGAAGGAAAAGTTATTGTTATGATATAAAATATTATTTTATTGAAGAACGTGTGATTGAAAATGAGTAGAAAAAATGAGAATGCAAATTTTAATGTGTACCAAACATGGACTTATTATATACATATCAAATTCCATGCATTGTTACTCCAATAATGTAGAGACTTGTGATTACATCAACCAAATGATAATTTATCTATTTATAGATGTTTTAGCGAAATTCATTATGTAAAGAGACGTTGTACATTTCATATTATTACTTTATTTTTTCTATATTCATTTCACATAAGTGTACACATTTAAGTGTTCAGACTGTGGATCCAAAAACTTCAAGTTGTTCTAGTAAATTTAGTTTTACTGGAATTGCGTCCATTATTTGGTTAATCATTACTTTGATCGATAAGTTTTGACGTATTTATTTTGATTTCTTGTTATTCAAATATGAAGCAGTACACCGCGTACAAAAGTATTGCCGACAACTTTTTCTTTTTCGATTCTATTATTTTCTATTATAACATAACTTATTAAAATATTTCAATTTTCAACATATAATGCATATAAACCTCTTCTGGAGTTTTATAATTTGTTAAGTCTAAAATTCATCAAGAGTATATGCCTCTTTAATAGGATCATCTTGTTAACTGCTCGATTTTTGTTTGAAAATTCTTACATTAGAATCGAATATCATCACGCTTCAGGCGTTTCATACATTTATCAAATATAATATTAACAAATTGTCCTCGAAGACGTTAATTCGAGTTGGAGCATTTAAAACTGATGTGTGAGATGTTGATATCTTTAGTTAGTAAATGCATCTAAATAAATAATCTTTAGAACTTTTTGTTTGAATTATTTTGCGAGAATTTAGATAATAATGCATTTGTACATTGTTTTCAACTTCTTAATTTCTCCCCTAATGCTGAGAGAATTGTTCAATCAAATTAACAGTTAACAAACTGCGTTATAAAATATCATATATTTTGAATATAGGTTCAAACTACGTATTTATTCTCAACGTTATTTACTTTTCATCTCAGTGCAATATGGTAGACTAATTGTACATATATTGCACTATCAAATAATTAGATTAAGAAATTAGACTATGACCATTAACCAAGTTATAATTAGAATAATTATAATGTTGACATGATGCGTAATAGCATTCTCTATATAAAAATGAGAAGTTATTTATTCTCAATTAAATTAATTGGAGGTGTTTAACAAATAATGGTGCTAAATAATTTATCGACATCTCAACTAACACTTACTAAAAAGTTGAGATTTAGGATCACTAGTATTAATAAGACACACCGTCTTGATTGTATAATCTAAAAATTATGTTCATTATTTGAACAGTAATTTCCCAAATTTCGAGTTCCGATCACCATGCAATTATCTAGTATATGTATCAAATCTATTAGATACAAATAATATTTAGGTAGTCAATGTGGAGGATGATTGTGTCATTTATCACCCTAATTAATTTTTATAAATATAGGGAATTCGGTTCATATTTTAGTTAGTGATGTTTGATGATGAATTTTCGATAAAGAGAAGAAATAACATATAGAAATTCATTGGATTGAAGAATTTTCAAGTTTTTCGTTGAATGTCCATTGGAATTTCTAATTTCACATCATTGTTGTAAAAAATCATTGGATTGAACGTGATCAAGTAATTGTCCAGCTGGTGATGCCAATCAAATTTAAGTTCTGGTTCAATATAAGATATAGTTTAATTATTTAATTTCGAAAAAAATTCATTAAACATTATATAATCATACAATAATAAATCGAGTAAACAGACTAATCAACGTCATGAGTTACATGTTTTTCTTCAAAGATAAATAGGGGTGTCAATGAGCCGAGCTATGAGTTAAGACTTTTTGCTCGGGCTTGGTTCGAATAAAAATATTTCGAGATTTTTTTGGCCCGAGCGGCGAGTAGAGCCGGCTCGGTATTTTTTCTTTAAATTCGTGACTAATCTAAGATTTTTTTTAAAGAATTTATAATTTGTGCAATTTATACGTATTATAAATAATAACTAAATATTAACATATAAAAAAAATTACCATTAAAATGAAAAGAAAAAAAAAATTTAAAAAAGAAGTAGCGGGCAAGTTTTTTTTTAGGCTCACGGGCCGGCCTAGCTCGAGCTGACGCCACAAAATGGGGCTCGGCCCCACCGAGCCACGAGCTGGCCGGTTCGAGCTTTTTTTGGGCCTAGTCCAAGCCGACGGACCATTTTGCCATCCCTAAAGATAAACGTGAATTCAAAATAATATATTTTTGGAACATATGCTATTTCAAGAGCACGTTAACTTTAATTATTGTTTTTTCAAGAGTAATGTGTCAATATTCTTTTAGAATATCAAAAATTATACAAGGATTTTACAAATCGAACTAATAGAAAAAAAAAATTACAAGGAACGAATTACCGATCGAAAAAAAAAAAAATTTACACCAAGTGTAAAAAAATTTCTACTGAAAAAATTTAGTGGGCTGGGAACCCTGCCCAGTCCCCCTAGATCGTCCCTGGTTCATACGGATAACATGTTATAAATTAGATATAAAAGAGAAAAGAGTTCAATAAAATTGTGTTTGTTTTATTGAGAACTAAAGTTACATTTATTGGGAATAATTATGGATACAATGATAATAATTTCATCAATAAACTTAACATTTTCAACTGTCTAAATACAATTACACAGCAATTTTTTATAACTGCACTACATTTAATTGCATGAAAGGCCATAAACTTTTACTCATTATCATTTTTATGTTCCAAACTTTTTCATCACATTTTTATTCTCAAATCAACGCAAGTAACCATGATTACGATTTCCGTAATTTCATCAAGATAGAGTAAAAATGACTTATGGCTAAGTATATTTACACGACAATTTTTAATTGCCAGACAAATTAATTGTACGAAAGATTATTATCATGTCTCAAAACTTTTTTTATTGTATTCTTATTCTCAAATTAATATAAGTTTTCCTAATTATGGTTTCTCTCCAAAATTTTCTTTAAAATAGGGTAAAATTGACCCATTATTTTTTTAAATAAGTAAACAAATAACAATACAAAAAATGCTATTAAATACTCGATTCTCATTATAAAGACAACATTTTTGGACGAAAATAAGGATTAAAAACAAGATTTTTGATCAATGAAATGTTAAAATTAATAATGGTATGAAGAAAAAAAAAGTTAAGGTTATAATAATAATGAATAAAAGTTAATCGCCTTTAATGTAATTAAAATGTGGCATGAATATAATCTCTTTTATATTTATAAATAATCCGAAAAACAAATACAAAATTAGGATTACTTATTTTTCCCTTGTTTTAAAGCACTCTAAAAAATAATTTCGAATGAAAATCTTGATTTAGAACAATTTAACTAGTTAATGAAGAGTTAAAGATAATAATATGAAGAAAAAATGTGAAGGTGATAAAGATAAGAATATGATAGAAAAGAGTTAAGAATACATATATAACAATGAATTAAGGTTAAGGACAACTAAATATATTTAAAATGTGGTGCATTTATAATTTGCCTATTGCTTATTTCATTGATTTGTTTTTACTTATTTCTCCTAGGTTTACTTTTTTGCATACATGAATTGTTTCTTCATTCTCCTGTAGCCGTCCACCAAATCAACTTTTGTTATGTTGGGCCTTTGTAATGATTTGGTAGCTTTTTGCTTCCTAGGCCCAAGAAAGGAAACCAATTTCTGGAAATGGGACTCTGTTTATTTTATTTTTTAAATTTCTTATATTGTTCTCAAAGTTATGATAATTTAAAACGACTTGTTTTCCCTTTTTATCATGATTTAGAAGGAAAGTGTATAGTTGAGGAAAACATCCATTATCTTTCCATTTCACGATCGGAGGGCCAAAGATTCGTGGTCATGATTCTGCAATATATATAAGGGATATCGACAATAATTGTGCATTACTTAACATCCCATCAAATATCGCAACAACCACTTCTGGCTACAATTTACGTTTACATGAATAAACATCACATGAATGTGTTATAATTCTACGAGATAACTGTAGTCAGAGATACAATTGTTTGTTCCCTGCCTTAAACGGGTAACGGAGCGAGGACATGGTGGAAAATTGCCTAGCAGGGCGGGGGGCGGGGAAGGTTGCCCCGACCCGCCCCGTTGTCATTCCTATGAGGAAAGAAGATGGATAGAGAGAAGGTGGAGAATAAGTGAATTGAGAGTAAGTCACTTGAATTTACTCAAGTTGTTTAAAAGATGAAAATCATTGCCAACTATGCAAAATGTCAAGCAAGCTCCATCTACTAGAAGCAATGAGGGCACATTCGATCACCTTGTCGATCATTATTTTCGAGGAAGCATTGCCCAATTCCTCGTTGATGAACGTTTCTGATGTGGAATAACTCATTGCAAAAGCGTCACCTTCTAGTTCCGAGTCGATGGAGGAAAACACAACCCTTGGGCGCGTTAAAAGGTCTTCCAACATTGAGACGGTTGTAGTCAATATTGGGTGGCCTCGTGCAAGTTGAATCCTGGAAATTTGGAGCCACATAAAACGCGATTGATGGGATGTCTTCTACAATGATGACCGGGAGTCAAATCCTTTCTTTGTTGCAGATAAGGAGGTAGGATCAGGTTCGTTAGGCCTTAAACAAGAAGGATAATATATTATAATCGAAGTAATAGGGTTAAGAACTTACAAACTTGTAGACAATAGTGGCAAACCGCTCAAATACTCTTGGAATGGCGAACATTTGAGAAAATATTATCCATAAAACTACTCTAATACAAGTAAAAGCTCAGTTCGCTAATCAACAAAGATATCTATTTGTGTTTGAAATAATATTTAAATTTATGCAATATCGTGACACATGTCTATTATGCGAGCTTAACAATTGGAGCAAAATACAAAATTTTAATTTGAACAATAAACAAATATAATAGAAAATCCAAAAATAAATAAATTACTATTTCGAAGGAAAGTCAACTTCGTGTTTAAACTCTTGAGTTCGCGTAATTGCAAGCTTCTCGAAGACGAATAAGGGTATATTTATAAATGTATTTTATGCACTTATTTGAGGTTCTAAATAACGACATCTTATAGTTCTTTAGATGAAACACTTTCTAATTTGTTTTATTTTGTGTTTTATAGGTAAAATTCATGTTTGATTGAAGAATTGGAGAAAACGAGCCAAAAATAGTAAAAAAGAGTGAAATCCAATTTATGGGGACTAAAATGCAACAAACCAATAGTTGAGTCGATCTATAAAACGAAGATCGAAGACGCTAAGGATTCAATTGGAAACTAAGGAAACGAGATTACAAGCAAAAAGGATGAAACTGCATTGAAGGAAAGTTCAAAGAGTAAACGATAGAAAATGATAGTTGGACTAAAATGTGGGGTTGCATGGTTCAATATCCTTGTAGTCACATCTACCCTTCCAGGACCAACAGATCCGTTTTTACTGTATTCCTTGAGGTCGTAGCTCACATACATATGCGGCCGCATAGGTCAATTCCGGGCATAAAATTTAGTTTCCTAATTCATGCAAACTCTATTTGATAACAAGATTTTGAGCATCTATATATACTATAGGGATAATTGCAGCAGCGGTACCAAACCTCTTGTTTAGTAGCAGACTTTGCCCAAACCTTTAATTTGTGTCACTCACGGTACCAAACATTTCATTTTTGTCACCAACGGTACCAAACTTTTAAAAATTTTGCAACTGAAGTCCAATTGATGGTTTCTGTTAGTTTGACCGTTAGTTGACCAAATAATTGACTTTAACAATAATGTTGACTGATTTTAAAAAGTTAAAATGGTAATTTTAAATCTTTTAATAATAAAATAACCAAAATCAAATACTTAAAATTAAAAACCCATTCCACTTTCTTTTTCTCTACCCAACCCTACCCCAAATATGCAAATCTGAGTTTAGAATTTCGAGAACGCTTCAACAAGCTTGGGAATGGAGTTCCCAGAACCGAATGTACGCTCTACTGCAATGGCAGTGACTCTAAGAAACTCTACCTATGCATTTAGTCCAAAACTTCATCTCGATTGACCATAGAATCAGAAGCCCAAAACTTCATCTTGATTGACTATGGAATTAGAAAAAGATTTGCAAATTTGAGGTGGGAGTGGGGGTAGGGGTAGCTGGAGAAGAAGAAGGTGGAATGTATTTTTAATTTTAATAATTTGATTTTTGTTATTTTATTATTAAAAAAATATAAAATTACCATATTAAAAATCAGCCAACATTAATGTCAAAGTCAATTATTTGGTTAACTAACAGTCAAACTAACATAAACTGTCAATTTGAACTTTAGCTGCGGACATTTTGAAAGGTTTGGTATTGTTGGTGGCAAAAATGAAATGTTTGGTATACCGTAGGTGGTACAAATTAAAAATTTGGATAAAGTCTGCTACTAAATGAAAGGTTTGGTACCGCTTTTATTATGTGAATGTTCAGTTGAAAATGAGTATGAAAAATATATATTAAAATAAAGTAAAGGCCATCAAACGAGGGTTAACTAGTGAATATCAAAATAATAATAATTATCAAATCAAAAAAGTATAGATCTTTGTTATGGTTTCAACTTATCATAAAGATAAGTACTTTTCCAAACGACGAATTATTAAAGAAGTTGCGTGACTTGGTCATACCAAATTATTGAGCTTTTGTTTGGTACACATTAAAATTTTTATTTTTATTATTCTATTAATTTTCAACCACACATTGTTCAATAAAATAATATTTTTCATGCTTTTTCAACCACACATCTTTCATTAATTTGGCTCAATCACAATTTTCAAAAATTTACGGCAAACTCTCTCTCTCTCTCTCTCTCTCTCTCTCTCTCTCTCCCTAAGGAAATTATTGTAGTCTATAATCCAATTTCTAACCATGTAGGGTTGCGTCACATCTTACGCCGTCCAAAAATAGTAAAAAAGAGTGAAATCCAATTTATGGGGACTCAAATGCAACAAACCAATAGTTGGGTAGGGCTATAAAACGAAGATTGAAGACGCTAAGGATTCAATTGGAAGCTAAGGAAACGAGATTACAAGCAAAAAGGATGAAAGTGCATTAAAGGAAAGTTCAAAGAGTAAACGATAGAAAATGATAGTTGGACTAAACTATGGGGTTACATGGTTCAATATCCTTGCGGTCACATCTACCCTTCCAGGACCAACATATCCGTTTTTGCTGTATTCCTTGAGGTCGTAGCTCACATACATATGCAGCCGCATAGGTCAATTCAGGACATAAAATTTAGTTTCCTAATTTCATGCAAACTCTATTTGGTAATAAGATTTTGAGCATCTACATATACTAGAATTCGTCTAGTTCGAGCCCTAACCTCCATTAGACCTAAAAATCACATATTCAACCTAATTTTCAGGCGAAGAACAAGGCCATTTATCAAGATCAAGGAGGATTACACAAGACCTTTGAAGAATATTCATTCATTTTCAATATTCAAGTCAAACAAGTATACTTTTCCATTTTCTTTCATCTTTCTCATTTTCGGGTGATATTTTTCCAATATTTCTTGTATAATATAATCATTAGAATGATATGCTAGTTTTTCTATTGTATTGAATGAATGATGAACCATATTGCATATTTGTTTTAATTCAAGACTAGTGAACATTAATAACGCGAAGCCTCTTAATTAACCTTGAACATAAGAGGTGAGCCAATATACTTGACAAAAGCACGAAAACCAGATTGGTGAATAAAACATGAACTGATAACATGTTCAATTATAAGACAGTCAATCAATAACCGTTGTTGACCCCAAAAAATGAATTCAACAGATGTCAGGCCCACTCTTACCATGTCAAGTACGGATTCAGCGAGTTACTACCGGAATGAAATCGGTAGTTCGATTGGAATGGACGCATGAGGCACTTTCTAGCAAGAGAGAATAATGTTCAGATCCCGACGATATTAGAACAGTGATATTCGCACTATTAACGAATATCTCATCATGGATCCCTTACTTTCTCGCAGAATATGTGGAAGAAAAGATATGATGTAGAAAATGATAACCAGTTGATATTAGGATCTTGAGATCTTGCTTATTGTGTTCATATCATGTATAAAGTACCAAGTATGCCGAAAAAATCCCCCTTTCTCTATACAAAGAAATGTTATTTATACTAATTTAGCCAATGTGGTGATCATTGGATCCAACCCAAGACCACGTGATTATATCTCCCAGGCTCACACTTCACATCATTGTCCACTCATTACAATTAATGTTTGATAAAGGGTTCACCGCCCTACTCAATATAGTCTGACACATTAACAAAGCTTTATTACATGTCTCATCAATCACTTCTAAAGAAACTCCAGATCCTTAATGACGGGCATTACATGTCTCGTCAATCACTTCTAAAGGAACTCCAGATCCTTAACGACCGGCAGCATCGAATTCTATTGGATCAGGGTCGATCTTTATTGAAGAGCTTCTGGTGGTAGAGGGTCTCAGATGTTTTTGTTGAGGCTCTGCGCAAGTTGGGAGCTTCGGTGCTTCTTATATAAGGAGCCTCTGTTCTTACCTGAGTGCACTTTACGTGGGCTTCCGGTATTAAGGTTGAAGGGACGTCGGTCCATATTGGCTTCGGTTCTTGAAGGAGCTTGGGATAGTCATGATATTTCGCTACCCTCCCTGAAGACTAGCCACTGGGTGTTTGTAGCTGCCCATGTGGACACGTTGTTTACGTGGCAGCCTACGTGGAGTGTCGATTTGGAGCTTCTAATTTTGGGGGATAACAATAGTCCCCCAAGTCTATGCATCATTATTCATGTAATACATGGACTTTCTAGTGCCGGGTGATCTTTTGAGAGGAAGTGGTTCTATCCTTCTGAGGTGACTCACTTATTGAAGGCCCCTGTGCGTTTTTGATGCCAACCGGTCTGGTTCGTTTGTTCATGAGGTTCTGTTCTCCATGTTTGGGGTAAGCGATGTAGTCGAAGTTCATAACCGAAGTTGGGAGCGTTTTGATAGCAGCCTCGGCTTGGTATTTTTGAGGAATTCGTTATCATTACTTTATACCATCTTTGCGAAACACGAAGAATCCTTAAATATGGTACTTCAATGATTTGATGTTTTTGGCTCTTTCCATGGTAGGACAATCATGATGGTGCAGTTCTCAATACACGCTACTGCCGCCACATTTAATACGTAATCATGGTTGTCTCTTCTCCTTCCCCTTTCTTTTCTAGATGCAATAAAGCCCGTGTATCTAACGCCTTAATCTAGATCCTTGAATCCGAAATGTCTGGGGCAATGGGTGGCTCTGATCTTAGTCTTTAGAAGTATGGCTAGATGGATTAGATTCCTATCCAACGGCTAGGTTTGAATCTTTGTACTTATAAAAGGAAATTGCCTTTGAGAAGAATTATTTTCCTTTCTTTCACAGGAATTCATACTTATAAGCCTCGTCTTCTTCGAAAATCTTGTATATTTGAGTTTCTTGTGCACTTCTACCTGTTTGTTGGAGTTACTCCCAAACTTTCGGGAGGTTTGCTGAAGTCTCTGTATTCGCGTTCGTCATTTTTCCTTTTCTAGGAAATCTCGTAAGTGCTGTGAGACTCTATTTTTCTTATTAATGGCTTCTTTTCTTCATCTGAGGGTAGTGTAGGGGTGCATGGGTTAGCGGGTGAGATGGGGATCCGGGTTACTCCTACTGCCGAGCTTGCTAGGGCTGTTGAAGCTGGTAGGGGTGCAACTACATCTGGGGGAGGGTCCGAAAGTGAGGATGACGGGATGGCTTGGGGGGCAACCAAAGTTCCTTCGAATGCTACTCCGACCAAACTAGCTGAACTTAGGGTGAAATATAGGATTCCCTATAATATCGAGCTTTTATCCCCTTTCCCAAACAAACGACCCTACTATCCGAGGTAGGGATGCGTCGCAGTTAGTGAATCCCTGCTAAAATCAGGACTTCGTCTTCCGATCCATCCTTTCTTCCGAGCTGTCGTTAGGTTATATGGACTGGCTCCTACCCAACTCTCTCTGAATGCCTGGGCTCAATTGGTTGGGTCTTACATCCTTTGGAAACAGACCTCCTTGAGCAAGGATATGTCCCTTTATGTTTTTCAGACCGTTTTTCAGCTTAGGTCACTAGGCAAAGGGGACTCCAAGGGTTGGTACTCCATGTGTCCTTGGGGAGGAGGGCATGCTCCCTTAGTGACGGGCCTTTCTTCGTCCATCAAAGGGTGGAAAGAGACTTGGTTCTGGGTTCGGGGGAAGTGGCAGCAGTGCAAGGGTGATACTGTCCCCTTCGTCAAAGTTCCAACCTTCCTACCGTTATTGGATAACTTCCCTAACTAACTCAATATTTATTATTTTCTCAGGAGTTGTTGAACGTTTCAAGCTTGATAGGGGTCACTGGGAGGTCCTATCAGATATATATAGACTGTCATCTTCAGTTCGACATTTCGACAACTTAATCGTTCCCCAACTATTTTACGAAAATTTAAGCTTGATGGCCTCTAGAGGTAGGAGATTCTCGTCGATATCTCCAATATAGCGTATGCTTACATGTTATTTCACACTTCTGACTTTGGCTTTCACAATCCTTAGAAAATTTTGACAAGAGAAAGCTCCCCACCCCCGATATGGCTACTATATTGGCTGCCACTTCAACCTCTAGCAGGAAGGGAGTGAAAGGTACATCTGCTGGGGGGAGGCATATAAACAAGAAGATTGAGAGGGTCAGTAAGGAAGCTGCATCTCAAAATGAGGGTAGGCCTTCCCAAGCAGATAAAGGGAAAAAAGTTGTCGGGTGGGCAGCTCCTGTAGAGGAGAAGTTATTGGCAGCCTCTATTGCTGCCGCCAGTAGGAGACAGAAGCGGCCTGCTATTGCGGAACCCTTGAGGCAAGAGCCTGCCAAGAAGAATAAGGCCTCGAGTGGCTCCACTAATTCCGAAAGGGGGCCTCTGTCCATGTCGTCTGTCGAACTTGAGCATTAGGTCCTTGCTTCATTGCCTCCTGAAACCCAAACTGCTACAACGACTTTCCACACGTTTTAGACCGACAAATTGAAGAACTTCGTTGAAACGAACGACGCCGTGGACGTCGTATTCACTATGGTGGCTCAGGCTACTAGGTCGTTTGGTATGGCCATTGAGACGGAGGCTCTCTTCAAGATGCTTCAGAAGAAGAATAGAGAATTTGTGGAGAGAGCTTCGTAAGCCGAAGAACTTGCTACTAAGGCCAAGATGGAGGCAGAAGCCCTTAAGAAGAGAGAGACTGAAGGATCTGCCAACCTTGCTTCTGCTTTGGCAGAAAATGAATCTTTGAAAAAAGAAGTTCATGAATCTCAGAGTGAAGTGGCTGCCTTAACGAAGTGGGTAGAAACCTCTAAAGTCCACAAAAAATTTGTTGCCGAAGCTCTTGAGAGGGCCAACCAAGAAAATGCGGAGCTGAAATGAAAAATGGAAGAATTGACCTCCCAGGTAATTGGCTTTATCGAAGAGGTAAAAACTGTTCGCAGCGACGCTGAGCTTGCCAGTGCAAATGCTGAACATAACTTCTTAGCCAACTTCCACCTCATTGAACACTATCAACGGTTTGGCACTTACTGACGAAGGTATACCTACAATGAGGTGATCGAATGGCTGGAGAGTCATGGTCAGAGGGTTCAGACTTCCGACCTTCGGGCTGAATTCTTGGAGGACGAAGAGGAAGAGGGGGAACCTCGGACTCCTGTGGAGGCGGAAGCTATGTCAGAGGTTGTTAAGGAGGTTAACCCCGTCGAGGCTGGGGCCATAGCGCCTTTTGAGCCCTCCCAGTCCCCCTTTCCTTAAGTCTCAATGTTTGGTGTAAGGACCCCAGTCCATCTTATGTAAATCAATTTTTGTTAATGGAATCCCATATTTTTCTACTCTTGTTGACATCGTATGATTCTTACAGGGATGTTTTACGTTTATAAGTTTGTCTGTCGTTGTTGCTTGTTTATAACTGTTAATTCTAAACATTTTACTGTCTTTCGAGTAAACAAGTCACGTATTCGTGTGACGAAGTACTAGAGGTTTGACTTGGAGATGATTAGTGTTAGCTAGGATGTATATCGATCCGTTTGATTGTGTAGGCGTAGCCTTCGTTTTGTCCGACCCTTCTTGGTTCATCTCACAATTATTTAGACATTGGTAGGGGCTAAGATCCTTGTGGATTCACAAATTTTCTTTGGTAGGAATGTTCACCTGTGCGGAAGTCGCTTTTATCTGAGGCTCACTGAGGTATGCCTTCGTCATCTTTTGAAACGGTGATATGTAACATCCCAACTCACTCAAGTTTCTATCCTAGACATTCATGCCATACATATAATTTGAGTAGTGGATTGGACTGTTGGGAAAGGATGGGATAATTTAATCGCATAAGGTCAGCAGATGCTATAGGCCTCCACGAAGTAGGGGTCGATTCATTTCTGAGCCTGTCGAGGACGTGAGCCTTATGGGGAGGAGACAGCTGTACTACGCCAACTCCCAATACACGCACAGCCATATTGAATTAAATGCACAATGATGGGTATTTATTTACTTGCGTGACTCCCAAAATTCATCCACATGCTGACATCCTGTCGTGGGATACACGCTCAAATCTGGGGCATTGACAAGGGAAACCGTTTGGATTCTACGGCCCAGATTATTCAGAGATTTGGACGTCTCTGATCATCAGGGCTTTGATCCGACGGCTGAGATTCATCTTGTTTCTCGTATAAAACTCAGAATTTAGTCATTTCGACACTTTACTTGCTACAGATTTTACCATCTTCTGAAATCTTTCCAGCAGCAAATTTTCTAACATTCTGTTTTCATTTGTGATTGGATTTTAGGAACACTTCACAACACTTGAATGAATGGCCCCCCAAAATGAGTATCCCAAACCTGATATGGCTATGATTTTTAAGGCTACCTCCCGGAGATCTTCCTCAGGGGTTAAGTAGAGGCCATAATGCTTTGTCAGGGATTATTCTACGAAAGATGCAACGAGGGAGGTTTCCCAAGAAAACCAGTACACAAATGATAAGGGCAAAGGGATAGCCGAAGAGTCCTCAAAGAGGAGGAAATTGACACCTGTTGGGGGGTGTTCCAGTAGCTTTGGAACAATTGTATCTTATGGGGAGGAGGTGGCTCCCAAACAACCTAAACTGCTACAGGCTTCTATTGATGCTGCAATCGGATAACAGCTTCGGGAGGTCAGTGATGACACCGAAGATACTACGTCAATGGCTGCAGTGGCTCCTCAGAGAATTGTGGAGAGGACACCATGAAAGTCTGGAAACTTTCTAGGGGGTCGTGATAGCAAGATTGCTTCGACTGTGATTGAGATACTGTCGACCGAGGTCCGAGGTGCCACCGAGGCCTTTAATAAGTTTTGGACTGAAAGGTGGCAGGATTACTGACTACCTGGTAGCGATACAGTGGACTTTACTGCGACCCTGGTGAGCTAGAATGCTAGGGCTTTTGGGGTGGCGCTGGAATGTCAGGAAGTTCTGGTTGACATTCAACAAAGGAACCAGGCCTCATATGAAAAACTGAATGTCACCGAGGCGAAATTAAAGAAGTTCAAGGCCGATGAATTGAGAGTTCAGAAGGCTGAAGATACAACAAAGTTGGCATCTGCTTTTTTTGAAATTGAAGCCCTGAATCAGGAGGTCCACGAATCGCAATGTGAGGTGGCGTCGCCGATAAGAAGGTGGATACTTCCAACAACCATCAGAAGCTCGCTGCCGAGGCTCTGGAGAGAGCGAATGCTCAGTTAAATGTTACCGACGCTGAATTGAAGAGGGCTAAGGCTGAAGCGGATGAGTTGAAGGTTTAAAAGTTTGAGGATGATACCAAGTTAACCTCTGCGCTTACCGAGGTCGAGGCCTTGAGGCAAAAGGTGGTTACGCTAACCAAGAAGGTGGATACCTCCTTCGACCAACGGGTGGAATGCTATGCCAATGAGTGTCGTATGTATGAACTGGACATCGTTGAGGCGGGTGACATTGCAGTGAGGAATTATGTATCCAACTTCCACCACACAGAGGAGTATCAGCGCCTCGGTTTCTTCTGGAGGAAGTTTGCTTATAACGAGGTTATCAGTAAGGTGGAGGAATTGTTCCCTGGCGTTGATGCCTCAGTATTGAAGGCAGAGTTCATCGAACAGAAGATGCCTCAGACTCCCGCAGAAGATGATTGTGTGGAGGTGGTGCCAGCGTGAGCTTCGTCAGAGAAGGTAACTTCTGCCCCCGCTACTGAGGATCAAGCACCTTCCCCCCCAAAAGAATAAGCGAGGTTTTACATTGTTTTTATCCTGTAAAGCCCCTGGGGCCTCCTATTGTATTCTTTGTTTTAATGAATGAAAGTCTCTTCTTTTGTCCATTATTCCTTATTTTCTAAACTTAGTTGAATGGGGTTGTACCCTAATAAGGTATTAGCCATAATTGAATTTTATCAATTTTGAGTTAGTTGAACTTGGCTGAAATGACGTTATCTAATTTTCAGGAGGTTCAAAAACCCGCTGAGAGTATGGTTGAATGGTCCTGAACCAAGTGGAAATAACTAGCTAAATTTTCGAGGTGTCTCCTCTTCCCTACATGGTGGATGGTTCGTCAATGCAGGGGCTTCCCCCTGACCTTCAAAAACGTCGACAGAGGGGCATGTGAGGTCAGCCTCGAAATTCAAGCAAGAGGATCCCTTTTGGGAGCTGTCGCCCTCTCTTCTGAGGTGCCTACGCTTCCCTGCATGGGAGATGATTCGTCCATGCAAGGGCTTCTCCCTAACGTTCAAACACGTTGAAGGAGGGCATGTGAGGTCAGCCTCGGAATTCAAGCGAGGGGATCCCTTTTGGGTACTGTCGCCCTCTCTTTCGAAGTGCCTACGCTTCCCGACAAATGGATGGTTCGTCTATGCGGGGGCTTCCTCTTGACGTTAAAACACGTCGAAGGAGGGCATATGAGGTCAGACTTCTGGGAATCGAAGGTTATATTTATTTGCATAAGCTATAATTTACATTTATTGGTAGTGCGTTCGTAGGTGTTCAACATTCCACGGATAAGGCTAGACCTTCCCTTCCATGTCTTTAATCTAGTAAGTCCCTGGCCGGACTTCCTTTTCTATGTGATAAAGTCCTTTCCAATTGGGTCCCATAGTGCCTGCACCAGGTTTTTTGGAAGATAAGAAAACTCTCCGGAGCACCAAATCTTCGATCCTGAGAGACCTCTTCTTTACCCCTGGCGTTGAAGTATCTTGTCATTTTCCTTTGGTATATGGCCATTTTAACTTGAGAATCATCTCTCCTTTCTTCAAGCAGGTCAAGCCCACATCTCCTCATTTCATCATTACTTACTTTGTTGAAATGTATCCGCCTATGAGATGGGAGACCTACTTCGACAGGACTCATAGCCTCGGATCCGTATGCCATTGAAAATGGAGCCTCACCGGTGGCCGTCCGGCTCGTGGTTCTAATAGTCCACAAAACTTGGGATAACTCATCCACCCAGACCCCTTTCGAAGCATCAAGCTTCCTTTTCAGGGTATATTTGATTTTTTTATTTACCGCTTCAACTTGCCCATTTGCTTGAGGGTGATGCGGGGAGGAGAAGTACTTCTTTATGCCCAATTCCTCACACATCTCTCTGACTTTCTTGTTATCAAATTGCTTGCATTGTCCGAGATGATTGAATAGGGGATGCCGAACCTGCAGATGAGGTTTTTCCAGAGAAATCTCGAGGTATTGGCCTNAGATTTCGGAGCAAAAACCCAACTGACGGGAATAGACGTCTTTTGGCTGTGGAATCATTCTAAAATTTTCTAATTTGTATCTATTTAAATAAATTATTTACAATGTGTGGTCAAAATTGGGCAAACTACGGATGCGATAAGGCCATGGGGCATAAGCAAAGCTGTTGCCCGTGACATTTGGTCATACCAAATTATTGAGCCCCTGTTTGGTACACATTAAAATTTTCATTTTTCATTATTCTATTAATTTTTAACCACACATTGTTTAATAAAATAATATTTTTCATTATATCAATAATTTTTCATTCTTTTTTAATTACATATTTTTTATCAATTTATTATTTAAGAATACATTTTTTCAAAATCATTTGGCTCAATCACAATTTTCAAAACTTTAAGCCAAATTCTCTCTCTCTCTCTCTCTCTCTCTCAAGGAAATTATTGTAGTCTATAATTCAATTTCTAACCAGGTAGGGTTGCGTCACATCTTACGCCGTTTAACACGTGCAGTCATCTAATTGGATTTTATTACAATCTAAGGTCAATACCAATCCCGCTTCTAATTTTCATTAAAAGAATTAATTAATAAATTATTGAGAGAATCGTTCTTACACCATCCTATTTCGTGAAATGAAATTGAGGATTACCAGTTTTTCTAGAATTAAGCCCCGTCTGGTGGCCATTATTGGGAGAAAACGTTGTTTTGAATATTGAAATTTTGGAGAATGTATAGTTAAAAAATAGATTTGTTTTTTATTTACGTGTAGAATATTTTATTATATAAATGTATAGTTAAAAATGAGTATTTAGAAAAAAAATGAATTTTGAAAAAATGAGAAACAAAATGGGCTAAATTGTTATGTTTCGTGTTTGAATAATTGTACATCAAAATGAAAGAATGTATTTTTTTGAAGTGAAAGAAATATGTGGTTGAAAAAGAAAGAAAAGTTATAGATGTTATGGAAAATATTATTTTATTGAAGAATGTGTTGTTGAAACTGAGTAGAAGAATGAGAATGAAAAAAATAATGTAGGACAAACAGGGGCTAAATAAGAAAAAAATGGTAATTGGCACAAAACGTCCATACTTTTGAGATGTATTGTGGAAATCGTCCATACTTTTCATTTTTTGACATTTATGCACTTACTTTCTACATTTCGTGCGCCGAATAAGGTAAGGGCATAAATGCTAAGAAATGAAAGATATGGACAATTTCCACAATACATGTCAAAAATAGGGATGTTTTGTGCTAATTACCCGGAAAAATAAATAAAAAAAATCCTTGCTTGATTTTAATTTTTGAAAAGTGATTTGTTGAAAGTAATCTTTTAGAGAATATATAATTAAAAAGTTGAGAAAAACTATGGGTTAATGTACAAAATTATTTCAGTGGGAGAATGTGTAATAAGTTTAAAATAAATTGATTTTGAAAAAAATTAATATCAAATAAGGGTTTGATGTAAAGAAATTCAACTATTTTTCTGAAAAGTCAAAAAAGAATTCGAGATTAAATTTGAAAATTTACTTTAAGCACTGCTCTTTTGGACTTTATGCCCTTGTTTGGTCTTTATAATCAATTTTTTTTTTTCAAATTTATTTTCAATAATACATTGTCATAATAAAATATTTTACTTATAAATTCAAAAAATTTCCATATTTTTAACTGTACATTCTCCAAAAAAATCATTTTACGTAGCTCATTTTCAACCAAAAATGAAGCTAATAGGCTATGTTGAAAGTTTTCTTACAATATATGTTTACATCTTTGTCAAAATCGATTCAAGTATTAGACGAATTGGGCAGTCTATTAGTGCCTTCAATTTATGAAATTTTAAATTTGTTTTTCCTGTAAAAAAAAAATAAAATCTCAACTAGCTACAAGTGAGAGATGAATCTCAATTCAATAGAATAAATATTAAAATCATAAATAATTTTTAAAAAAATCACCAACATATAAATTAATAAAAATATGAACATAGATACTAACCGAAATTTCATTAAAAATAAGATGAAAGTTAAAATAATAATTTCTAAGTTGATTGTATTATTAGGAAAACAAAAAAATATTTTAACTTGTCCGTAACTTGTAAGAAAATAAAAAAATATCGAGACAACTAAATCTTTTGATCGATACTGACAAATTTTATCGATGATTCTTAATAACATCACTAACGACATTATTGTCGATGTCAAAAAATTCGTCTAAATTGCCAACCCATTAATTTCAATGAAATTATCAACAATCAAATCATCAGCAACCATTGATGATATTTATGTTGGCAACTATTTGCTCCATTAATTTTTATTTGAAGGCCCTTTGCGATTTTGTCCAAAGTTTTAAAATTGCTTGAGCTACATCTCGCTGACCTCGTATTCGTTGGTTTATGTTAATGTCAAATTTCATTTATGTTTTCCATTTTCTATTTATTGGCAATAAACGATCGTATCACGTCATGTTAGCTGATAATAATTGTGTTGGCAATTCTACCCAAAATTATGACAGAATATTAATTTTCATCAGATTTATTTATGTACTGGTCATCGACAAAAAAATTAAATGATTTTTTGTTTATTTTTTTTTATTACTTTTGAAAATGCCTTGTAAAATTTTTTGTCTAGGACTTAAGGATGTGAATCCGGTTCGTCGGCTTGAGGTTCGATGGGACCGAACCGAGGCTCGGATTGAGCCTCATTTTCTAGTGTCGATCCGAGCCTGAACCTGTCCGTGTGGTTGGCTAAAATGACATGTGACACGGACAGGCCATTTTTGCCAGGCAAGCTGCCTGCCTGCTTCTGAAAGGAGGCAATAGCTACAAGCTGCCCAAGCAAGCAACACAACTTCATAATTTTTAAGTTTTTTTTTAAAATAAAAAAAATTATGTGACTTTCAAATTTATTTGTTTCAAAAAAAATTTATTGAAATATTTTATTCATGTACAATTTTAACTTCACATATTTCGATTGTAGTCGATCCCAAACCCGAAAAAAGCCGGAGGATTGTAATTTTATTTAATCTACAACTAGTATAAATTGCACATAATTTACATTGTTAACAAAAAATTCGAATTTCACCGCTTTAAAATAAAATGAGCCGTCTCGGCTCTACTCGGTAAGGCCCGAGATGAAAACCTGAGCCAAGCTTTGATTTTTTGGTTGAGCTTTGGCTCGGCTTGGACAATAAAAGTCTGAATCGTGATCGAGCCGCGATGTTCGACTCAACTTATTTACATCCATACTAAAACTTTTAAATTTGACGAGCTATTTCCTACTAAAAGAGTAAGCCCATGTTAGACACTATTTTCTAATTTTTTTTATTTATATTTAAATTTATTCTCAACCATAAATTCTTCTAATAAAGTAATGAATTAATTTTTCTTACTTTTTAATATTTTCAAGAAATTAATTTTTATTTAAAAAATCTATAATAAACATTGGCTCATATGANAATATTTTCAAGAAATTAATTTTTGTTCAAAAAATCTATAATAAACATTGGGTCATATGATTTAAAGATCAGTACATATGCAACCCAATTCACTAGATTAGAACCTATTACCAAAAGATAAGAAGAATTATTTAAGAACCTTCGTCATACAAAATTATTGAATTTTCAAACCTTTTCTTCATAGTCAGAGGTCACCATTTTTAATATTTCATATTAAAGAAATTATTGTCTACAAGTCAACAAGAGCAAGCCATCATCTCATAATGCATGGGGAGTTTCGATAAACGATTTAAATTACAAATATATAGAATTAAGTGAGAGATAATGAAATAGAACTCGTATATATCTCCAACTGTGTGAATAAAAAGTAAATTAAATGCTTATAAATATTTTATAAACATGAGTCAAACATAGGTTGTCAGTGTTAAGTGATAGAATCCCACATCGAATAAAGATGAAAATATAAACTAATTTATAAGAGTTTGGGCTACTCCTCTTAATAAGGTTGACATTTTAAGATGGAACCCCAAATCTTAACATTTGAAAGGCTTATGGCCAATATGAGTAATAAAGATTTGCATTATGAAGAAGTGTAAGACCCGTTTCAAC
>CAIGRF010145067.1:2333-28439 GCA_903798235.1 Fraxinus ornus
GTTTAAAATTTCAGATTTTTTAAAGTTTAAAATTTTAAATCTCAGATTTTTATTTATAAATTAATTAATTGAACATATTAAGGTCACAATTCCATATAATTTGGTCACAAATTCCATATAATTGATCACAAATCACAAATTTTACATGTCATAAATTATTTTACGATCACAATTCAAAAAATTTATATGTCACAATTTGTTCATCAGTCACAAATCAAAAAATTTATTAAGTTACAAATTATTTTACAGTCATAAATAAAAAAAATTTATACGTCACAAATTATTTTACGATTACAATTCAGAAATCTTATATGTCACAATTTATTTATCGGTCACAAATTAAAAATTTTATACGTCACAACTTAGTATAAGTCACAAATTGTCAAATTATCGATCACAAATTAACAATTTTTTAGGTCACACATTATTTTTTGGTGACAATTTATATCTTTCGTTGGCTACATATTGTTTATCGGTCACAAATTAACCAATTTAATGGTTAATCATCAAAACTTGTGACCATCACTTCATCACTCCATCTAACAGCACCACAGTCATCGTCACCGCCAGAATCACTCCTACCATTGCCATTGCTACTGCAACACCACCAAACACAACCTAACGACTCCACCACCATCAACACAGCCAACAACATAACATGGATGCATAGCCACCAACACAGGTAAAGCCCGACAACCCAAAATAGAAGGATAGCCACCACGATCGAAGCTAAGGCCACCAAAGTTGTGCCGATTCCATCCCCGTTGCCAAATCCAACACCAAAACCACAAACACCACCCATCTACTCACCCTCGCTGCTTGTTTTCTCCCCATCAGCACCTGCCCAATCACCTCCACTACCCAAGCGGGAACGCTGCCACGACTGAAACTAATGCTACCAAGGTTGTGCCGTTTTATTTCCATCGCCAAACTCGACACCAAAATCAGAAACACCACCGATCTACTCACCATCGCCACTAGTTTTCTCCCCACCACCACATGTCCAGTTACCTTCACCACCTAGCGATGTTCACTGTCAACGATGATTGATTACCGGTGCGGCACTAGAGATAAGTCATCTAAGAAGAGAGATCGTGACGCTACCCAAACTACCGCACATGGACGGCCTTGCAAGGTCTTCGACGACGACGACGGGAAAAAGAGAGAGAGGGGAAGAAGAGAAAGGCGAGAGATGAGAGAGACGACCAGAGGAGAGAGAAGGAGATGTTAGAGAGATAATGAAGATGTGATAAATGATTTTTGATTTTTAGGGTTTGGGTAATTATAATTTAGATAGAGATGAATTAATATCCGATTTTTGTATAAATAAAGTTTATATATATCTGAAATTTGAAATTGAGACTTTAAAATCGAATTTTGTGTAATTTCCTCAAACTGAAATGGCAATGGAAGGAATTGGGCTAAAGTCCAACCCAATCCTCCTAAGCCCTGTCTGACAACCATTATTTAAGAAAAACAATGGTTTAAATAATGATTTTCAAGAGAATGTTGTTAAAAAGTAGATGAATAGTTTTGGATTTATATGCAGAATATTTTATTATGAAAATGTTTGGTTGAAAATGAGTTTGTAGAAAAAAGGAGTTTTCATATCATTGTTATCAAACAGGGGCTAAATCTGCAACTATCCACAATTTCAATGGAGATTTTCTTCTCTCCATCTGCATTTTGATTGTCACATGTATTACAACTCCCATTGTGACATTGGAGATGCTATTATTAATCATTCATTTCTATCTATTTATAATTTAAACTGTTTATAAACACTTCTCAAATATGTTTGGATCTATTGAATCATTTTTTTCCTAATTAAAAATAGCGAATATTTTGAGTCAATCACGACATTTTCATATATGTGCAAGTTTTCTTTATTTTTTTATACTCTGGATCTCACTTAAGATCTACAATCTATCGACACTATCGTCAACTGATAATTAAATTATGAGTGATTAGGCCACCCCAATTGTGCTGAATTTTTTGAGCACTTTTGTTATCTCACGAGAGAAAATTCAATTTTTAGTAACACGAACACAATTAGAGTATGATCGTTATTGATTCATAGTATAAAGCGTTGGATTAAATTTCACAATGAGTACTTAGATCATCACTCTAGCAAATATTTATATGGTGAATGATTGGCAAAATTCAAAATTCTCGACTAATCCCTTCTTAAAAATTTTCAAAAATAAAAAAATAAAATTATAGTAACAACTTAGTAAACAAAAACTTTAACGATTATGCTGCATGTATATAATGTTTTACATACATATAATCTGGTGACATATGATCAAGTCAAAAAAATTTCAATCAATTAAATTTTTTTTTTTAAAAAATGCACTCTCTATCTGACACCACATCTTTATATAAATCATAATGTATTTCATCCTGTACAAGTCACATTATTCAAACACTAATTCATATGAATTAATTATAGTCATTGACCCAAGAAATAACCTAACAAAATCAATTTATTAAGTTTTGAATTGCAGTAAACAAACAAAAATGCTATTCATTCCTACTGGGGTTATAACCCCAGTCTAGATGACTTTAAATGATAGGTTAAATTAAAGATGAAATTAAACGACTTATTTAATTTCACTTATCATTTAATCCTACATTTAGGGGTGTCNCTGTCAACGATGATTGATTACCGGTGCGGCACTAGAGATAAGTCATCTAAGAAGAGAGATCGTGACGCTACCCAAACTACCGCACATGGACGGCCTTGCAAGGTCTTCGACGACGACGACGGGAAAGAGAGAGAGAGGGGAAGAAGAGAAAGGCGAGAGATGAGAGAGACGACCAGAGGAGAGAGAAGGAGATGTTAGAGAGATAATGAAGATGTGATAAATGATTTTTGATTTTTAGGGTTTGGGTAATTATAATTTAGATAGAGATGAATTAATATCCGATTTTTGTATAAATAAAGTTTATATATATCTGAAATTTGAAATTGAGACTTTAAAATCGAATTTTGTGTAATTTCCTCAAACTGAAATGGCAATGGAAGGAATTGGGCTAAAGTCCAACCCAATCCTCCTAAGCCCTGTCTGACAACCATTATTTAAGAAAAACAATGGTTTAAATAATGATTTTCAAGAGAATGTTGTTAAAAAGTAGATGAATAGTTTTGGATTTATATGCAGAATATTTTATTATGAAAATGTTTGGTTGAAAATGAGTTTGTAGAAAAAAGGAGTTTTCATATAATTGTTATCAAACATGGGCTAAATCTGCAACTATCCACAATTTCAATTGAGATTTTCTTCTCTCCATCTGCATTTTGATTGTCACATGTATTACAACTCCCATTGTGACATTGGAGATGCTATTATTAATCATTCATTTCTATCTATTTATAATTTAAACTGTTTATAAACACTTCTCAAATATGTTTGGATCTATTGAATCATTTTTTTCCTAATTAAAAATAGCGAATATTTTGAGTCAATCACGACATTTTCATATATGTGCAAGTTTTCTTTATTTTTTTATACTCTGGATCTCACTTAAGATCTACAATCTATCGACACTATCGTCAACTGATAATTAAATTATGAGTGATTAGGCCACCCCAATTGTGCTGAATTTTTTGAGCACTTTTGTTATCTCACGAGAGAAAATTCAATTTTTAGTAACACGAACACAATTAGAGTATGATCGTTATTGATTCATAGTATAAAGCGTTGGATTAAATTTCACAATGAGTACTTAGATCATCACTCTAGCAAATATTTATATGGTGAATGATTGGCAAAATTCAAAATTCTCGACTAATCCCTTCTTAAAAATTTTCAAAAATAAAAAAATAAAATTATAGTAACAACTTAGTAAACAAAAACTTTAACGATTATGCTGCATGTATATAATGTTTTACATACATATAATCTGGTGACATATGATCAAGTCAAAAAAATTTCAATCAATTAAATTTTTTTTTTAAAAAAATGCACTCTCTATCTGACACCACATCTTTATATAAATCATAATGTATTTCATCCTGTACAAGTCACATTATTCAAACACTAATTCATATGAATTAATTATAGTCATTGACCCAAGAAATAACCTAACAAAATCAATTTATTAAGTTTTGAATTGCAGTAAACAAACAAAAATGCTATTCATTCCTACTGGGGTTATAACCCCAGTCTAGATGACTTTAAATGATAGGTTAAATTAAAGATGAAATTAAACGACTTATTTAATTTCACTTATCATTTAATCCTACATTTAGGGGTGTCCAAAAGTCTTGAACCAAATCAGACTGAACCGAATAGAATCCGAATCGAACCGAGCGGTTCTTCACAAGTTAAATACCCGAACGGGTACCCGAATCGAGAACCGATGGGTATGGGTCGGGTCTTGGACCAAGCACCGAAGAATCGAATGAGAACCGAAAGTAAATAATTTTTTTATTTTATTTATTGAATTAATTAAATTATTTTATTTTTTTCTGAATAAATTAACAAATTAATTAATTAAATCAGACCATTTCATAATTTTAAGCCTTGTGCCTCAATTTTTTAATATGGATCACCGACATTTTAATATTAATATCTACTTTTTGGTATTTGTATGTATTGAATTAATGTTATTCGACAGTAAGTTATTTATATATTTTTGAATTGGACTACGTTAATTTGTAAAAGTTACGAATGAAATGTCATTAGTTATATTTATGTAGTGTTGCTGTAAATGTTAAAAAAATCTAATTATGGCATGGAACTGAAAGGAACCGAACCGAATTGAACCTAACCGAGTCGAGCCGAGTCGAATCCGAATGGTTCCATAATTATATTTGGACCCGACGGGTCCATTTATTAAATACCTGAAAATTTTGGAACCGAGCAGAACCGAACCGAATCGAACCGACCCACGGACAGCCATACCTACATTAACGTCATCTAAATTGGAGGTTGTAAACCCAGTAGTGATGAATAGCATTACTCGTGAACAAAAATTAATTGCACACGTCGGTACGTTGACCATACGGATTTTGGTTCTATGATGTTTCTCATATATTTTTGAGCGAAAATATCAAAGTAATTTTCGATCAATAAAATTAAACGAGATACGAGATCTATCAACAAAATTTATAAGCTGGTAATATTGTAGATTTTAATTTAAGTCAAAATTAACTCTTAATTTTAGCCCGTATTTGGTAGAAATTAAGATTTATATTTAATTTAATTTAAAGTCAATAACTAATTTTAATTACATGTTTATGAGATCTACAACTTTTCAACCACACATTTTGAGTTTGTTTGAGTACCGTTTTTAGAATAGTACATTGATGGAGAATGTGTGATTAAAAAATAATGATTTTTTTAATTTGCTTGTAATATTGAAGAATGCATGGTTGAAAAATAAGAGAGGGAAAAATGTATTTTGGAAATAATGGAGACCAAACAAGGGCTTCATCACCTTTTATTAAAACATTTTAAAAATTTAATTTTAATCTCCACCAAATAGGTAATCATATTTTTCATTGACTCAACAACTTTTCAACAATACATTTAATTATTATTTTTATTAAACTCTGGTAAAAAACTTAATTTTAATCCTCACAAAACAGAAGTTTGACAAACTTTCAAGTCTCAACGAAGTATGAGATTATTGATGCATTATACTCACATATTGATGATCCTTAGTTCCTGTTTGACTCCTATTTCTTAATTTTTTTTTTTTTTTTTTCAAATTAACTTTCAATCAAATATTTCATGACATCCAAAATTTGTATCAATTTTTTAATCACACATTTCACTAAATTTTATTAAAAATTTAATTTTTAATTCAAGCTAAACAGGAGCTTTACTTAATAAAATTAAGGCCCCGTTCGGTGGGGATTAAAATTCAATTAAAATTGAAAATATGACCATTATTGGGTTCCACTCATCTAATAAAAGTCAATAATAACGACTAATTTTTCAATTTTAATCCGATTTTAATCTCTACTGAACGGGCTCTAAATACTCTAATTAACACATTAAAAATTAGACATGAAAACCTTCATCATATCTCACGATTTAAATAGATTTTTCAATCAAAATACAATTTGAATTTCATAATTTTTTTTTTTTAAAACAAATGAAAAGATGGTTCTAAAAACTTCATATTAATTGTAAATTGTAAATTTTCATTTTTTAAGCACTATGTATTAATAAATTTAATATTTAATTGTAAATCACTTGTTTTCTTATTTAGGCTACATATATTAGTAAATTTATCTTTTTATTTCAACGGGAAAATAGTAGGAATGGAATAATGTTTCTCCTAACGTTACGTGTAGAGGACGTATAAATAATTGCCACTCCTTAAGATAAGACTGCTGCTTATTCATGTGATAAAATTACTATATAACCCTGATATCTTTTTTCCTTTATTAATAGTATGGCAACAATTAAATTCATGTTTGAGCCTCATTTTTTTAAAATGCATTTTAAAATAGTGATTTGATACAGAATGTGTAATTAAAAAATAAAGAAAAAAATTAAATTTATGTCTATTATTTTTTTATTGAAAAATATGTGGTTTAAAAATAAGAAAGAGAAAAATGTATTTTAAAAAACATAATGACCAAACAAGGGCTTGGATTTTTTAAAAATCACATTTTTTTTAAAATTTATTTATGATACACATTTTTCTTAAACATAATCATGCACGTGAATTTATAATTTTTACTTACTTTTTAATCACACATTTAAATAAAAAACCTTTTACAATTCTAAAAAAATAAAAATAAAACAAGGTTAAGCCCCCGGTTGGGATCCATAATGGGTTTTTGGGAAAAATGTATTTTAAAATAATGATTTTTTTTTTTTTGGAAGAATGTGAGTTTAAAAACGAAGATTTTTTTTTTTTGAAATGCATTATTTCCAAAAAAACGAGACTCAAACATGCTCTAAAATTATAGGATAAAACTAGTTGTACCTAACAACTTACCAAATTTTTGACATAATTGACACATGACCTCCCACTATTGGTGGGGCGCCTACATGAAGCATCATCCAAAATTATAATGGAGCTCAAAAAGGGGCTAAATTTGGCATATTTGTTCTTTCGCATACAAAATCTATTGAAACTTTACTTGAAGTCATTATTTACGGCTTATTTGAAATTATAAATCTAACTTAATGCCTTAATAATGAATGATGCAATAATATATTATATTATTATAATAAATTGATCGAATTGACTTATATCCATATTTGTTTCATTTAGTTATCGAATTATAGAATTAAGATCTTGATCGAATAATTGGATTGAGACCCAAAATCTATTTTCCACTAATTTTATCGAATTCGAATCAAAATTCAATTAATTTGTCAAATTCGACATGTTAGACTTTAATAGAATATAAGATTTTACGTTAATTGCAAACCGTGGGGTTTTGTGTAAATTTAAAACAGAGATATTATTGAAATTATTTTGTTTTTATCGGCGGTTGCTTTCCCTTTGTCGCGTCAGTTTGGTGGCTGTCTAAATAATTCACCTTTATACTCTCTTGATTATTCGCTCTCCTCCACTTAGATACTTTCTTTTGCTCCATGCTTACTTCAAAATAAGTAAATCTTTTCCTATAAGTTTCACTGTTTTAGGTTAATATACAACATTATCAGCAATCATTCACAAGCTCTAGATGACTGTTTTCTCGGTACCATGAAAAGTCACTCTGATTTCATGTTACCATGAGAAATGAAGAATTGCTTATATCTGTTTGATTTTATTTTTTGATTAACTGAAAGCAGAGAGATAAAGAAAGTTTTAAGAGGTAACGATCTATTGCCTGATTTTGCTTTTATTTTTTATTGAGTTGTGATTATCTGTTTTTATCGAGTTACTCGTTTTATAAAGTGAAAGTGAGCTGAAGAGGTGAAATGATATGGCTTCTAGGATAATAACTGGATAAGAGACGATTAAAAGTGGGCGCACCATGTCTCTTTTTTTGCTCAACACAGAGGGTTTGATTTTTATTTTGATTTCTGATAAAAATATAATGGAAGTAATTTGGGAAATTCCAATTGAATTTTACAATTTTCACGTGATCTCCTTTTTTTCTCCTCTAAACGAAACCAAATAAGAGTTTTTGGGTTATAAAAAATGAGGTTATAAAGAATGATTTTGGGTTTCTGCTCCTCGGAGAAGAAAAAAGGTTTTGCTGAAAAGCTCTGGGTTCTCATTTAACCGAACATAGGTTACTTTACATTAAATTTTATTGCGGTGCATATGTTTTAGGCTTTGTGAAGAAAATGATTTTGGTTATTAAATCACTGAGACTGAAGATGGATGTGTTATACACCCTCTGTTTTATCTAGAAACGAAGTGGTTTCATTCATTTTAGTTTCAGTTCTTGATTCGAGGATTCATAGTAAGCTTATTAATGTGCAGGTCAGGCCCGACCTCCTTCTAACTCGTAATTTTTTTTTATATTAATAAAAACTCTCCCCAAAAGTGGGTTTTAAAAAAAAAAAAAAAAGGAACAGGGTTTCATTTAAATGAAATTTAAGTGTTTTGAGTTTTATAATGTTTTGTGAAGTACATGGTTTTTTCTATTGGGTTTTGACAGTTAAATTGGAGGAAGTTTCGGTTCTGTTTTGAAGATATTAAAGTTAAAATGGCATATCAAAGAAGGGGATCTGATGTTCAGCCCCAAAGACGAATTTTGCGGACTCAGACCGCTGGTAATTTGGGTGAGTCGATGATGGACAGTGAAGTGGTTCCTTCGTCTCTCGTTGAGATTGCACCAATTCTCCGGGTCGCCAATGAGGTTGAGCCCATCAATCCCAGAGTTGCTTACCTTTGTGAGTTCCATCTTCATTTATTTATCTTTGGGGAGTTAAGTAATTGGTATTATTAGTTATGCTTCTTCAGTTCTTCTACATGTTTGTCTGGATGCAGAAATATTAGTTTTATAACTTTTAGAAAAATGCGATTTTCTTTCTAGGTACAAATGTTGTAGCTTTTTCAGGGACCATTTTACTGGTTTTCTGAACTAATTCCTTGTTTTATGCTGTAACCAGGTTTAAATTTTCTGGCTCGATGTAGAAATATATATTTGTCTTGTTCTGCTACATTTTCTAATAAGAAAGTAACAGTACAAGCACCTTTCAGTGTTTTAATGCATAATTACTATGAGGTTTACGTTGACATGTAGATATTTTAGCATGTAATATGCGTTTTACCCCAAAGTATTTGCCATTTGTAAACTTTCAATGTGTCCAAGGTGTTCCATCTGACCTTAGATGTTTCTTTATACTCCAAAATATTGATGATTGTGTTGTTGTCAGGTCGGTTCTATGCTTTCGAGAAAGCTCACCGTCTAGATCCAACATCTAGTGGACGTGGAGTCCGTCAGTTCAAAACTGCGCTGCTTCAACGCCTTGAAAAGGTACATCAATTTAGTATGCTGCAGTTGTTGATGTTATCACATTAATTTCTTCTGTTTTCATCGTTACTTTAAACTAGAAAGAGAATGAGATCAACAATACTCGTATATCGCCTTTCATTAATTTCTAGACTCATTTAGTTTATTGAATGTGATTGGTATTTGATGTTGGTGTCTGCATAGTGCATTGTATTTCTCATCAATTTAGTATGCTGCAGTTGTAGATGGTCGATTCATATTTCTGACTATTTTTCCCTGAAAGGGTAATGAAACTGTGACAAGTTAATGCTTGAAAAGGTTCATTTTCATCTTGATCTTTGTTTTTTTTCTTCTCTAATTAACAGTTAACAGGGACTTATTATGAAGGCAATTAACTCTTTATTTCACTCAAATTTAAGTGTCATAACCCTTTTGTAAAACACATGGGCTTCAAATTTTCTTGCAAAGCCCTGGTTGGAGGATCTATAGTTGGCAGAGGCTGGGGGAGGGGGGAGGGGAGATTTTGGTGAGTTTTGTGTAGCGGCTTTATACTCTTTCTGTAACCATCCAACAGAAGCTATAAAAAAGACTATCACAGAAACTGTATAATAGCGTTGAATTGCAAGACCATAGAGCCAAATTGGCATTCAAGGTGTAGGCAAAGTATACAAGATCAAGAATAAATTGTTTCGTTAGGTGTATGATATGATCCCTCGTGCAATAGAGATAGTGTAAATTATTCAATTTATTTGGAGGATCATGCCATATTGTTGTATGGATTGTTTATCAAGGGTCTGGTATAGGTACATTACTTAAAAGTGAGAACAACCAGTTCACAATGATGTCATAAATACTCTTGGGGCTGATGGAACTTCGTGGAGAGGGAACTGGCATATTAATGGTAAATACACCACTAAAGGTGAATTTCAGCTGAAGTGGGAAGAGGTAACAAGCAGGCAAATATTTAATTGTGGGTTGTCCTAAAATCTGTGTTCAAGGATGAGTTTGGGTTTTTAAGGTCCAATATTCTACAAGTTGGGATTGACTTTTCCCCTTTAGGCTCCTTTTTTCATATAGGGAAGAGTGGCTTTCTAGCTAGCGTTTCGTCTTTTATTTGGTTTGATTCGTTACACATTCTCAGATCTCCAATTTGTAATAGCAGTTTGTGGCTAGTAGTTTGAATAAATCCTAGTTCATGTTGAATGAGCATAAATGTTGATGGCAATTAACTGGCTGGGAGTTATGGTACTATATTGCCCTTGTTTGAGCCCCATTTTTCTTGAAACTCATTTTTCCAAAATTCATTTTTAACCACACATTCTCCAATAAAATAATTTTACACGTAAACCAAAAGTTTTTTCTTATTTTTTAAGAGCATGTTCTCCAAAAAAAAAAAAAAAAAGACACTATTCTAAAACAATTTTTTTCCGCGAAATGGGGCTCAAACAAAGGCATTGTATACCAAATTGGAATATTGTTATATTGCCTAAGCATGTGACTAATGGTGTGCATAATGAGCATAGATGACACCTTAACCAACTGCTGGGGGTTAAAATGTTACATTCCTCAAATGTGATATGATTATGATGGTGTCAAATATACTCAATAAAAGACTCGATGCCTCTCTTTGTGAGAGGTTCTCTCATTAAATATGACTAAAATAACAACTAAATATGGAAGCAATCAATTACAATATTAATTAATGGTAAAAACAATCTATCTATATCTAATACAATTATAATAATATAATCGTAATATTCGACGATCTTCGGAATCTTATTCAATCTTCGACGATCTTCGGAATCTTATTCAAGTTCCTTGACATCCCCTCAAATTGATGTGGTAAAAGCATCAATTTGCAATCATGAACTGACGACGGTGACAATATTTGTGTCCACTAAGAAGAAATCCAAATCAGAGCAACCAACTACGAAAATTAGTGACGACGAGACACTAAAAACAACAAATAATGCAAAAACAACAAAGAACTACTCCAAAGCCACTCCAAGAACACTCCAAAAATATTACAAGATACTACGAGAACTCACTCCCCAAGAAAAATTTCCAAAAGAAATTCACGAAGTGTGCTGACACACACAGTGAGCTTTATCTGTCGGGAGAACTTGGTCGAACATATAATTCATGTTCCAACGAAAGCTCTAACGTCAAAATACCGGCCAAAATTCTAGATACTTCAGGTGGAAGAAATCCCACAAAACAACTTACACCAAAAAACTCAAAAGACAGATTTTTTTTGGTAAATTTTCAGAATAAAAAAATGCTGATTTTGAATTATTTTCTCAATACGTTAAAATGAACATGAACAGGAAAAAAATAATTTGTTTGACGAAAACTAGACGGGAGGAGCAAAAAAGCTCCTCCCGCTTTGAGAAAACCTAACCAAGAAAACAAGAGAAGATTCTAAGGAATTGACTCTGATAACATGTCAAATATACTCAATAAAAGATTGTCCCTCTTTGTGAGAGGTTCTTTCATTAAATAGGACTAAAATAACAACTAAATATGGAAGCAATCAATTACAATATTAATTAATGATAAAAACAATCTATCTATATCTAATACAATTATAATAATATAATCGTAATCTTTGACGATCTTCGGAATCTTATTCAATCTTCGACGATCTTCGAAATTTTATTCAAGCTCGTTGACAGATAGTACCATAATAGCTGAAAATATGCATTTGTCCATGAAGACCTGGGTAAACCTTTTAGTTGCTTGAGACTGTGTATTTGGTTATGCATGTTGTATATTCTATAACAATAGTGATTTTTATGCTTTCTTATCATCGAAGCCTCTGTTTGGATACAAATGTTTAAATGGTTTATGAAGTAAAAGTTAAGAGTCAAAATTCATTTCAACCCTACATTCATAACTTACACTCATTCTTATCCACACATTTCATGATACTAGTCTTTGACACGTGCGTTGCACGAATTTTGTATTTGTTGTGTTTTTGTTAGTGTTGAAATTGTAGATATTAAAAAAAAAAGTAGTTTAAGATTTATTGGATTATTCAAAGTCTTGGGAGCATATTATTGCCTCGCTAATGCTCCATTTAACAAGGTGATTATTTCAAAAGCTGATATTACTGCACAATGTAGAAACTCACCAAAAATAAATTTAAAAACATCAAACGTTTGACATACATAAAGATTGCAGGTTTACATGATTAAGGAATATTTGATATATTAAATAATAAGGCATGCATCGAAAAACGAAAATGTATAGCAAAGAAGTTGTAAAAGGAGGTTCGCAACCTCTATTTCTATTTCGAAGAATTTGATTTTTTCTTCTCTCTAATGGAAGACAAATTGGAAATTGGTTTCAAAACAAAATGGCAAGAGGTAATACTTGTATATATTCATTAATTAAAGCTATGCAGATACTGTTTTATGTTTGAACGAGTCTTGAATTTAATTTTCTTTTATTATTTTCTACAAGAAAAGTAAATAAATAAACAAAGGCCTAAAGTAGGTTAAAAAACTCAATATTTGTTGAGTATTTAAACCCAAATGAAATGTTAATCAACAAAAACACTGTGTCTGTATGTGTGAGAGAGATTAGATGAAGTACTAAAAATTAACAAATTTTTCATAATTTATTTATTTGTTTATTGTTATGCAAATGGTCTGCTGTTTCAAAATGAGGATTGACATGTCCAGGTCGCGAGGGGCAGCTAGGGCTCGGGGGCGACGCCCCAACTAGGTTGCGGGGTCGAGGGAACAGCGCCCCTCATGAGGTTCGGGGGCAACGCACCCTACGAGGATCAACCGACCAGTAAGGTCTCGGAGGTCGAAGGTGCAGCGCCCCCGAAATGAATTATGATTTTTGTGTATGTATGGAATTGTTGGTAAAAATATTAAAGTAATTTTTTTTTAAACCCATAGCAAAAAGGAATTGAAAAAAAGAAAAGCAAAAAAAAATGCACTTCGCGGATACGATGTCTCTGCGCTACGCAGAGACACGGACGTTGTGTTTGTGCGCGGAGACACGAACACGGCGCGGAGACACGTGTCCTTTTTTTCTTTTAAATAACAATTAAGATGTTTCAATTATGCTTTTCTTATACTCATGAATTAAACAATATTTCGAAAGGTTGCTCGTGTTCTGTGAACAAAACGTGGAGACACGGACACTATGTCCTTTTTTTCTTTTAAATAACAATTAAGATGTTTCAATTAAGCTTTTCTTATACTCATGAATTAAACAATATTTCGAAAGGTTGCTCGTGTTCTGTGAACAAAACGTGGAGACACGGACACTATGTCCTTTTTTTCTTTTAAATAACAATTAAGATGTTTCAATTAAGCTTTTCTTATGCCCGTAAATTAAACAATATTTCGAAATGTTGCTCGTGTTCCGTGAACAAACAATATCTTTTGGCTCTATCACTATGCGGAGACACGGACACGATGTCTCTGCGCTGTTTTTGTTTTTTTTTTTTAAATAACAATTAAGATGTTTCAATTCAGCTTTTCCCTGCTCATGAATTAAACAATATTTCGAAAGGTTGCTCTTGTTCTACGAACAAGCATCTCATTTTAAATATATTTTAAACGAGAAGAAAGAATAATGCAAGGAATAAATACCTAACTATCTAAAGTACGACGTTGTTTTTATAGCAGGGAAAAAAATGATGTGGAAATGGATATAAGACGTATAAAATTGGAGGACTGGAGGTGTGAAAATTGAGAAAATGAACAATAACTTCTCATTGGTTACTGTTGCATCTACAGTACCCCAGAACTGCCTTTTTTATATAGTAGATATTAAATTCTATTGATCTACTATTCCTCTTTATAAATCATTTAAAAATTTGTCAAAATGGAGGATAAGATGTAGTGTTATTCTCCTAACAAAATAGCGTTAGTTAGGAAAGTGAATTTAAATGTTTCAATAATCGTCCAACTTATACCATGGTCACAATTTACTAATCTTCATAGTACTTCCTAGAACTTTGTTCATTTCATCTACTAAATTCCGTTTCCCGCATTGCGACATGTCAAATGAAAATTTCACGTTGCAAATTATGGCAGTTGAAAAATTATAACTCAGCGAAACCATCCAAGTAAAATGTTTCATTACTCGTACTATGGTCACGATTTACTCATCAAATTTCAAAATGCTTCCTCATAGTAACTCATCTTAGAGACTTGTACTCAATCCATCATTTGTGAGATTCCGTTCTCTTCATTGTGACACGTCGCACAGAAATCTTATGCGATAAGTTACGATCATTAAAAAAATATAAATCAGTTAAACCATCAAACTTTCCAAAATCACTATATGCGAAACATGGAACTTCTTTAAGCCCCAATAGTTTGTCCCCAATTTTAGTCCCAAAAAAAAAAAACTTATCCTTCAATTCACTCGTATCCAACTAAATTGTGTAATGAGGCATGTCCGATTATTGAGAAGAATGTGAGAAGCTACTACTTATGAAGCATTATCTTCAAATTGTAACACATGGCAGGCATTTTTTCTTATCTCAATCTTCCATTTTGTAGGCATGTGTCCGACCATTTGAGGAAGAAAATGTCATTGAACTCCGATCAAATTGAGGAATGAAGAACAACAAACATGAACACGGAACTGAAGGTATTCCAATCGCACACGAGTGGTACCTTAGCCACCGAAGTTTGATGAGATTTCCTTTCTTAAATGGTTGGATAAAAGCCTACAAAACTGGAAGGTTGGGATTAGAGAGATATCAGACTGATGATACAATTGGGGATAAGACTTTATTAGTAGCTTCTCACGTGTTTCTCAACAATTGGCCCAATCTTAGTCTACATTTTAGCTATACGTGGGTAATATGAGTGACTTGGGGGCTGAAATTGAGGACGAACAATCGGGTTTATAGAAGTTTATAGGGGTTTTAAATGTGATTTGGAGAGTTGGATGATTTGACTGAGGTGTAATTTTTTGAAGGGTCTTAATTTTTGACGTGGAATTTCTGTGTGATACGTCGCAACAAATGAACGAAATCTGACAATGATAAATGGAGTGCAATTCTAAAAAATGAGTGACTATTGAGAAATATTTTGAAGTGTGATGAGTAAAATGGGATCATAGTATAACTTGGGTGAGTAATGAAATATTTTACTTCAATGGTTTGGCTTTAAGCTGTAATTTTTGTTGACGATCATAAGTTGCTACGCGGAATTTTCATTTGACACGTCAGAAATGAGGGGAATGGAATCTAATGAACGATGGATGGAGTGCAAACGGACAAATTTTTATGAGCATCGTGAAGTACTTTGAAATTTAGCCTTTGTTTAAAATGCGTTATTGAACAATAATTTGACCCCATTATAACCACATATTTTTCAATAAAATAATATAACACGTAAATCTAGAACTTTTCCTTAATTTTTAACCAGACGTTCTCCACCATAACACTACTACAAAATGTATTATTTTTTTTCTTTTGGGTAAAAATGGGGCTAAAACAAACCCTTAGTAAGTCAATCGTGACCAAAGCATAAGTTGGGTGATTATTGAAACATTTAACTCCAGGAAAGTGACATGTATTTTAAAAGGAATTTTTGATGGTGATTAACTTGCGAATATTCGCAAGATATCATTTTTAGTTGCTTGAGACATATATAATATGCATATCATATGTTCTGGTTTGTTTGTTTGTTTTTTAATTTAAATTATGGTTCTTTATTATTTAAGATGTATTATTACTCTGATGAAACATTGTTAGTTAGGAAAGTGACATGTATTGCTTACAAATAGTTCTAATAATGATATTCTTGTAGTACACTTGTCTTCCCGGCATATTCTTAGGATACTTAACTTTGAAAATGTGTTGGCAATAATAAAATTTGGTAACTTTTTATTTTTGAAGGAAAATGTGACAACTTTGACCGCAAGAAAAGGAAGTGATGCTCGTGAAATGAAGAATTTTTATCAGCATTACTACAGGAAGTATATTGAGGCTTTGCAGAATGCTGCTGATAAAGCTGATCGGTAAGTAACCCACGAACATTACTATTGTATTGTTTAGTAAAGAACTTATTTATTTATTTATTACATTTTTATATTTACACAACTTTATTTTTTAATATAGCGCCCGACTTACAAAAGCGTATCAAACAGCTGCTGTGCTATTTGAGGTCTTAAGGGCCGTTAATTTGACGGAATCAGTTGAAGTAGATGATGAGGTAATTTTGATACCTTTAAATATGTGACTTGAACAGTTTGTCATATCTATTAAGTTACGATTAAATTACTGAAACCTCCCTAGGGGTTATTGACTATTGCAAAGACACCCCCTGCCTTTTTAAAAAATTATAGAGATCTCTCCTATATGCAAAAACAAATGTTCATTTCCAATATACCCTAAGCATAAATTTTGGTTTATAAAATTTATTTATTTTTCCTTTTTCGTACAAAGTGATCTCATCTGAATTATATTTTTATTCAAAATGATTTTTTATGTCATAGAAAGACAAAAATTGACTCAAATTTAAAATAGAAAAAGGAATTCAAAAAAATTCTAAACTTTGAACCTAAATCAGTGTCGATTTCATCTCTTTTTAATATTATGATAGTTAATTTTCTAAACTTAACATGATATAAATATTAAGGGTAAAAAAAGAGCTTAAACCTAACTTATCCTTTTGCTTTATAGCTAAATACGTAGAACAACATTAAACATCTCGGAGCACAAAAAGGAAAATGATATAAAATACTTGCGACTAGTTTTGTCCAGTTCCAAAGAAAACTGGTCCATGCTCCCTATTCATTATAAACAATTAAATAATTATTAATTTTATATGTGAAATTACATAAAAACATAATTTTTTATGTGAACATTGTTACAAAATTTGGAAGACTTTTTTTTTTTAAATTGGAATCAATACTGTCGTCTAAATAAAAAAGGAAAAAAAAATAAAATAAAATTAAGGAATACGAAAATTGAAAGGAAAAAAGTATAAAACAAAAAGGATAAAATGGGAAATAAATATTTATTTTTTGTGTTACAAGAAATTTGGTAGGGAAAACAAATGAGAGAAAGAGAGAGAGCAGGTCTAGGGAGGTTAGATATTATGTCACGTGAAAGCAATGCTAAAATAAAAGACCAATAAGAGCTATAAACAGTGAGATAGTGATAGGGGGACATTCTGGGGATGTCTTTCATCAGCCAGTGGTCTTTCTTTACAATCGGATTATACCCTGCCTGGTTCTATTTCAAACAAAAAAAGCTAAAAGGGGATTTCAATGCCTTAGTTCTTTCCTGCTTTAGTGAGATTGTACCTTTCAACTCTCTCAAAATGGAATCAATTCTAAACATATATGCCATGGTTCCTTACTTCTAGAGGGTACAAATATCTAAATTTGATATTTTTAGACAACTTTTTTAGACCTAAATTTTTATGTGAACATTTATTACAAAATTTTTGAAACATTTTTTTTTTTTTTTTAGATTAGAAGCAATACTCTCATCTAAATAAAAACAGAAAAAACAATTTAAGGATTAAGAAAATTGAAAGGAAAAAAGTATAAAACAAAAGGATAAAATGGGAAATACATATTTTTTTTGTGTTACATGAAATCTGGTAGGGAAGACAATGTTGGGGAGGTTTTTGTAATATTTTTAAAGATGGGTTATCTTGTAAAAGTCAATAACCTTAAGGGAGATTTAAGTAATTTGCTATAAAACTTTGAGCTATAGGTTTTTGTATTGTAGAAGTATCCTTTTTCAACCAAGGCCTTTCATCTGTTATGAATATAGATCTTGGGAGAGTTATATCTCAAAATTTAGCTATTGAAATTGGAGAGCCCAAGTCTATATAAACCACACACCCAAAGCCCACGATGTGGAATTCAACCCATATCTTGCAATGGGAATTATGACTACCCACCATGCTCCACGATTTTGACGCTAACGTTGGACTAGCTTTGCACTAGCCCTGACTAGTCTCAGACGAATGCTGCTATGCCGATGTCAAAATTTGTGCCGCTCGATTGTAACTAGGAGATATGGTATCTACTCTGATATCATTGATATAGATTTTGGAAGAGTCATACCTCAAAAGCTAGCTATTAAAGTTAGAGAGCCAAGTCTGTATAAATCACGCACTAAAAGCCCAAAATGTTGATACGAGATTCAAGTCTCATACCTTGCAACGGGAACCGTGACAGATTGACCTGTAGATCATGTTGTATGTACATGATTGATCCTTATAATAGTTAAACCTATTCATCCACAAGTTTAAGTTGTTAAACAGGGATGATGTTTATTTATGGTACCCGCACGTGCTAGCCCGATTTATGTTTTCTTCAAAGGCCTGACTTCTGGAATTTTCATAAATGGGTGGCGGAAAACTTAAATTTGGGATCTCTGATCCTCTAATGCCACGTTAAACTATTTCATTTCAAAGCTTAAACTGTTAAAGTGGAGGGACTTATTCATTTGTTTTTATATCGTAAATAATGACAGATTTACTTTAACCCTTGAATCCATGTTTGCATGTAGATTTTGGAGCAACACACTAAGGTTGAGGAAAAGGCTCAGATATTAGTCCCGTATAATATACTTCCATTAGACCCAGAAAGTTCACATCAAGCAATCATGAGATATCCTGAGGTGATTTTCCTGTTTACTCTCTTAATATTTTATATGTTTGATCATGATTTTGTCGCATCTATTCAGTATCTTTCTTGTTGACAGATTCAAGCTTCTGTAGCTGCCCTTCGGAATATAAGAGGTCTTCCATGGCCAAAGGGACATACAAAAAAAGTAGATGAAGATATTTTAGACTGGCTTCAGGCAATGTTTGGTTTTCAGGTGTCATTATGTGCCAGATCCTGCTAATATTGGCATTGATTTATAAGATAAAGTTGGAATTTATGTATTTTTAGCTATTTCTTTTCACGAGGTTACCTGCTATATATTACTGATATGCAGAAGGATAACGTGGCAAATCAACGGGAGCACTTGATTCTATTGCTAGCAAATGTGCACATTCGACAATTTCCAAAACCTGATCAACAACCCAAGGTAATAGAGTTGAGCTAGCAATCTGTTACTTGGTAGAAGTCCTATTTCTAAATATTTACCCAGTGACGCTGTTGTTTAGTTGGATGATCGGGCACTTACAGAAGTCATGAAGAAACTTTTCAAGAACTACAAAAAATGGTGCAAGTATCTTGCTCGTAAGAGTAGCCTTTGGTGAGTGAATTATGTGTCTCCGAATTGTTTGGTTTTTAAGTATATTCCATTTAACATCAGCGACCGGCCAGCCATGTTCTGCTATTAATAATCCATATCCAATTTCCGGGCTATGTCCAGACTTGAGTTTTTGTAAAATTTCTCTTCTATCATCTCAATTCCTATTTGTTCTTTCCAATAGGTTGCCAACCATCCAACAGGAAGTGCAGCAACGGAAATTGTTGTACATGGGCCTATATCTTCTTATCTGGGGGGAAGCTGCAAACTTAAGATTTATGCCAGAATGCCTCTGCTATATTTATCATCATGTATGCTTTGCTTTTTTATTTTGACCTCCTGATCATATGGTTATCTCGTCTTACTTTAACCTTTTATTTTCAGCACTAGCTTCTATACGAGTCTATGTTACTTCATTTAGAACGTAGATAACAAACTCCATTGTTAAAATACAATTTATGGGATGAAAGAGTGTTCTGCTATTGTCATCCTAATAGTAAATTTTGCAGATATTGTTCTCTAGAACATAAATGATATTTCCTTCGTCTTGTGAAAAAATTAGACCAGCAAAATAAATTACCTTTAGCAGTGATAAACTTGAGACTAGATAGATAGTGAAAGGTAGATTTAGCAAAATCTGGGGAAGGAGACAAGGATTTTTTGTTGTTGGATCAGTTAGACTTAGATGGTTTATCATATCAAGACATAATCAATAAAAGAGGAGTTGGTAATAAAGTGATATGGACGTTTCTCACGAGGGCTTTTCATAATCTTTTACTTTTACTTCTCCTCGATCTTAATGTTTTAAATGGAAATCATGTCTTTTCTACAAGAACTTGGTTAGAATATTACCATTTTCTTGTGTAGCTCTCATCTTACTTGAGTTTATACCATGATTATCTCTAACTAAAATTCAACTAGTTGTTATAAACAAGTAAACTCGTCTGGATACTTTTCTCATCTCATTTGGTCTTGTTATTTATTTGAATTCTATAAAACATTGCAGATGGCATTTGAACTTTACGGTATGCTGGCTGGAAGTGTGAGCCCCATGACAGGTGAGCATATCAAGCCTGCCTATGGTGGTGAAAATGAGGCTTTCTTGAGGAAAGTTGTGACTCCAATCTATGATACTATAGCTAAGGTTCTATTCCCAGTCTCTGGATTCTTGAGGTTTCAGAGGTTTCCTTTATTAAACCTTGGCACTTGCTGTAAATCTATGATGTTCCATTGACGCATCTCAGGAAGCTAGAAGGATCAAAGAGAAATCCAAGCATTCTCAGTGGAGAAATTATGATGATTTAAATGAATACTTCTGGTAACATTCTATCCTTCATTTTTACTATTTTTTTTCTTAAATTACGCAACTTATGCTTTTATGCTAAATTGTAGGTCAGTTAATTGTTTCAAACTAGGTTGGCCAATGCGTGCTGATGCTGATTTCTTCTGCCTTCCTATTGAAAAGCTCCGGGAAGAAAAAAGTGAGGTAAAAATATTCTATATTCTTGCAAATATTACATGCCAGTATGCACCTTTCAGGCTTTTTTTCTATTATTATTATTATTTTATTTTGCCTCGACAAATATTTGGTCCATCTGGGCCTGCTCTGTCACATTCCAGTTTGGTTAAAACGGCCGAGAGTTAAGCTATAGTTTGCTTGGAAGTCTTCATGATCACAACCATGAGACTAGCTCAAGGAAATATCACATCACCTTTAGAGATATCATGGTGTCTATATGCAACACACAATCCTGCAACTATAAAACTAATCGCCCAAGATATCGAAGGTTTTAATAGTTAATGGGATCTTACTTCTCATATCTCATAGCAATCACTCCTATGATTTGAGACTACTCCCAAGATTAAGGATATTGTCATATATAAAATGTAGCCAAGAGAAAAACTGATATCAGTGAATGTTTTTGAGGAAAGTTTTCTAATCATGTTTGGTTTTATGTAGTCCATCTCATGGAACATACCGGTATGTTAAAACCCAATATCTCATTTTATAGACCGAGAAAAGACAAAAAGTTATATTTTGAGTAGGCCAAGAAAAGACAAAATGTTGCGTATATTTGTAGTAGGAAATATGGAGGAAGAGCTCAATCGTAATAATTAAGTAAAGGCGTGATATTGTACTCAATTGCAACGAGAATAGATAACAGCTTACAGTTGCAACAGAAAGACAAAAAATTAAAACTTTTATATTGTGACCTAATAACTTAATTTCATGCATGGTGGAGTCTCCAGAAGTCTAAGTTGAGACAATCATCTCCGCTCATCTCAATTAAGTTGAATTCTAGAACTTAGATAGAGTTTTACCTTAGTGGAGTGTTGCCTGTACATGTGGTGGCATTTCAGGCTGGTAACATCAACTATGTGAGGCATAAGCCTTTTTAAAATTTTTTTTCTAGTCAAATCTCGTTTATGAAAGGAAGTTCTAGTTTTATATGAGAGATGAAGATCAAAGAAAGGATCCAAATGAAACTGCTTTACGGAATGCCATTGAGTTCCCTCTTCTTAAGCAAGGTGAAAGAGATTTGGCAACATTTTCAGATTTCCACAACCTTTAATATGGGTTGCATATTGTTTCAACTTTATATTTATTGTATGTTGTTGTCACATTACTTCTCCAAATTCTTGATTTTAGCTTTTAATCTTTCTACTTGCTTGCTTACAGAAGTGGCTTAGATGTTTTGTGTGTTTATTCTTAGTTTTGCCTTGACTTTGATCATCGACTTCAAAATTGTTGTTTCTGTTATCTGACTATTTTATGTATGTAGAACCATGAATCAGTTAAAAGAGACCGATGGATGGGCAAAATCAACTTTGTTGAGATACGCTCATTTTTGCACATTTTTAGAAGTTTCGATAGAATGTGGAGTTTTTTTATCTTGTGCTTACAGGTCAGTTTCCTTTTTTATGTTTATTTGTCCTGTAATCATCATTAAATTTCCTTCTGTTTTTCTGAAATTAATTCTGTAATCTTATTGAAATTATGAAGGCTATGATTATAATTGCTTGGAATGGATCCGGTGATATAGGCGCTTTATTTGAGGGAGATGTTTTCAAGAAAGTTTTGAGCATTTTCATAACAGCTGCAATACTAAAACTTGCTCAAGGTGGTAGAAAAGAAACAATCTCACTCTTTTTTATTATCTTGCAACTTCTAATATGACATTTTCTTTGGTGGTGTGTGTACAATTATTGGTTGGATGTGAAGCTGGTATTCGGACTAGTCACATCGGAAAAAAACTAAAATTGAACTGTCATTTTATGTTCTTATTTGATTTTTTTTTTTTCCCTTGACTGTTCTACCCTCCCTTCATTTACACATTTCAGCCTTGTATACTTTTGGGATTAAAACCATCTGACGTGGTCGCCTCATTCTAAAATAAGATAGTTTGTGACCAAGAGGAGACGATTATCTTCCTGCAAGAATATATATCATTCACCTGTGCCGTTAACTACTACTATTGTTACTACTATTATTATTAATATTATTTTTTTTGTGTTTATGCAGCTGTTCTCGATGTCATTATGGGCTGGAAAGCAAGGCTGAACATGTCTTTACATGTAAAGCTAAGATATATACTAAAGGTTGTTTCTGCAACCGTCTGGGTGATTGTGTTGCCGGTAACATATGCTTTTAGCTGGAAAAATCCTTCAGGATTTGCTCAGGCCATTAAAAACTGGTTTGGCAATGGTGATGGTTCACCTTCGTTGTTCATCATAGCAGTTTTAATTTACCTGTCTCCTAACATGCTCTCCGCATTGTTATTTTTGTTCCCATTTATCCGACGGTACCTTGAAAGGTCGGATTACAAAATTGTGAGGTTCATGATGTGGTGGTCCCAGGTTTGTCAACATCTTTGTCAAATAGTTATTTTTTGGTTTGAATATCTGTCAAAATTTCTTGTGATCAGTGCATGCTATCTTCTTACACTAACATTATGATTTTGCTTGCTGCAGCCTCGGCTTTATGTTGGGAGGGGCATGCAAGAAAGCTCCTTCTCAGTTTTTAAGTAACATGTTACATTAATTTTCATATGGATTCACTTTGACTAGATATTTACATTTCCCCTAATTTAGTTTTGATGGTTTCGTTTTCCAGATACACTGTATTCTGGGTCCTCCTACTGGCAGCGAAGTTGGCATTTAGTTACTATGTTGAGGTGCATTTTCAGTTCTGTTTTAATTTCAACCGTCAGATTATACCAGCCAACATAGGGCTTTGCTTTTTTACCTTCCATTTCTTATCGAGCTGCTCAACAGACTGAAATAGTAAAATTTATTTGATACATTCACGTGATCCTTGTTTTGTCAGCAAACTCGTCTTGTAATTTCTCCTGAAAAGTGGATATGGGAAAAGAAGCTTACATCAAATTTTGACTATACTAATGAAAATATATTTTTAATGTGACTATCTATCACTCCTCCTCCTTCCTCTCTTGCACCAACACTTTGATTCAGAGAATAGAAAAGAAGCAAAAACCAGCACTGATAAAACTTTTCTTTATGCATATTAACGTTGCTATTCTGGAGAGACCAATTATGCCACAGGTTTGACCATTGGAAAATACATCTCTTGTTTTCAACTGGTGCTGACCATTTTGAGTCTTTATAATATTTACTAACCAGTTTTTGAACTAAAATATTGTGACTTGTGACTTCTTAATCTTCTACCATTTGTTTTGCTTTTTGATTGACAATCTTGGACTTTGCCGTTCAGTTTCTGAAACCATTGAGTTCGCTATGTGACTGTTTTCTTTTCGTTTTCATGTCCTCTTCCTTTTTGGTTTATATTGGGCTTTGAAGGTGCTACGATGGTTGACTCTAAAACCAGATCCATTTGTTCCCTCTCGTTTCTCAATTATGATTGCCATTTTTAATCCTAGTTTAGAATCTGGAGTTCAGATTTTGGTTTCTGATATGCAAAGTAGGAAATTGATTCATTTTATTGGTTGCAGGTAAAGCCTCTTGTAGGCCCTACAAAAGAAATCATGAATGTTCCTATATCAAATTACCAATGGCACGAGTTCTTTCCTCGAGGTGGTTATATACGCGATTTTGATTTTATGCTTGGGTTAATGGATTACAAAGACTGTCAGACATGATATATCACGTGTATTTTCATTCCGTTTTCAGCAAGAAACAACATTGGAGTAGTAATTTCTCTTTGGGCCCCTGTGATCATTGTATGTTTACATTTTCTTGTGGTGATTAATCTTTGCACATCTGTTGGGCTTATTTATTGATGTTATTTTATTCAATAATTACCCCCAGGTCTATTTCATGGATACTCAGATTTGGTACGCTATTTTCTCCACAATATTTGGAGGTATATATGGAGCATTTCGTCGTCTTGGAGAGGTTTGTTGAGCATTTGATATTCCGTTATTAGTGTCCTATTCTTTTTCTGTGATATACACCCATGGCGAAAACAAATTCCCTGTTTACTTATATAATTAGCTCCTTAAATCCTATTGAACCAGTTATATTGTCTAAAAAACTATAAGTTGCTTTTAAGCAAACCCAAACTTGCTCTACATCTGCTTCTCTACTGTTCAGTATGCTTGCTTCCTCTTGTAGTTTTACACACTTCCTCTCTGTCCTTGAGGTTTCATTTCTCTCCCACACATTTTCTTCTCAGAATATGACAAATTAATATAAAATCATGTTGTGATAGAAATGATTCAAATGATTCTTGGCAAGGTGATAGTTCTTCATTTAATGTTTGTAAGCTTTCTTTGTTCACCTGTTGGAAAGAATATGATTTTGTTGGTCATTTCTTCTCTATAATTCTTTTTGCAAATTGCATTTGATGTAATAATTGATTTCATGTTCATTTTGGTGATTTACTACTGAGATCCTGTCCTATAGTGTTTCCCTAAATTTAAATAGAATCTTCGTACTTAATGCATGGCCAGACCTCAAATTATCCTCCTTCTGGGGTAAAGATTCAGGTTCTTCCTTACGTTCAAAACCTGCATTTTTTAATGAGCGATTTTTCAAATGCCTTGGAAAGATTACATGGAAATTTAGTTTGCAACTAGGCTTGGAAGGCCACTGAAATGATTCAGAAAGTACCATCACATTGTTTCATTCTTCAGTGCATTACTTCCAACACCTTATTCTACCATAACATTGGTATTGCTGTGAGACCGTTCCCTATATTTCAGAAACATAGGTTTGTTTGCATTGCTGCTTTAAGCTCTTGGTTCTGTTTGGTAGTTCAAACTTCAAACAGTGATCCAGAGTTCAAGACATGAAATATTCTCAGGATGCTTGCTCCATTGATTTTAAATTACAGTTTCAGCTGTTCTTCATATTTAGATTTTGCTGCGCACTTTAGCCCTTGTTTGAGCCCCATTTTTGGACAAAAAATGCATTTTTTAATAGTGTTTTATTGGAGATTGTGTGGTTAAAAAGTGATGCGGACATCACAATTTATATTATTTTTTATTTTTATTAATTACGTTTTTTATTATTATTGGGCTTGTAGTAGTGAGTT
>CAIGRF010145067.1:34613-51216 GCA_903798235.1 Fraxinus ornus
TTTATATATGATTTGAATTGTTGGGATGATCAAATCCCAATTCCCAGGATTTTCCTTAAAAATGACATGAATACGCAAATCGATAGCAGATCTGGGTTGAATAAGGGTACGACATACAACACTTGACTGAGAGGTATCGGGGACAAGGGGTACAATACCTTGATTCATAGGAAAATCTTGAATACTATCTAAGGAGGTGTTCTCACTATCATCCAAGGCTTCAAATTCTTCAAGTTTAGGTTCATAGTCTTGATCATCTAACCGCTCATCTATTATATTCTTTCGTTCTTCAAAGACTAAGGCTCGATTAGGACATTTGGAAGAGATGTGGCCGAAATCCTTATAGTTGAAGCACTGCAAGTGAGAAGAAGTCCTTGGAATTTCAGAAATAGTACCCTTATTTTCGAACACAGGAGGAAAATTTGACGGGAGGTCTCCTTATAGACTTAAGAGAAAGCGCGCTGAAGAGATGGGTGTATGGTTGTCACCATGTTTTTCATATGGAGTACCAATAATCAACTTATAATCTCGGGCTAAATAGTAAGCGTGATCAAGAGTAGTGACACCTTGAAGGAAAAGCTCACGCCTAAGATCAGCTCTTAGATCTTGTCTAAACCTACTTAAAGTCAGTGCCTCATCCTCAATCATGACATTTCATTCGAAATTCCTCAAATTGAACGACATACCAGCCACTAACCGATTCTCTTGTTTAAAGGCAGTCCATTGAGTAAAAATTTCAAAATCTAAGCAACCATCGAAAGTAGGAACATCTACTACTATAATGTTTCTAAAGAAACGCTCCTTATGACGTAGAAGAGAATGAGTACCGTGAAGATCATGGTCTCATTCTCGCTCACAAACCTGATCCCTATCCTTACGATCGTGTCGAAAATATTTTTGATCACCTTGTCGACGACGATACTGTGTATGGGACACTTCAGAATTATCAACATCAGTCGAACGAGAGCTAGGCTCCTACTCTCTTCAAGAGTAGCAGTCATTTGGATTTGAATAGCTGCTATTTGACGAGTGAGTGCATCAAATTGCAAGGAGTCCATAGTTAAGGTACTGAAACTAGAAGTGACAAGACGATCGCTACGCAACTGCACACACTGTATTAGCAGCTAAATGACGTGCAATGGAGAGATTAATGAACAATAAGAGCAGGCAATGGAAAATAACAACTTAAACATTTAACAATTTTTTTTAGGATTATGTAAATCCAACTATGACAAGTTAATACTACTGATACATGTAAAATCGCAAAGCAAGGGTCAAATACTAGTCAAAATCCAATCACGTAAAATAAGTGGGGTAAAATGGGAATTTAACAAGTCATTCGGTTACGTGAACTTTAGGTAAAATTATGAGAATTTAACAAGTTAAGAGATTCGATTACGTGAACTTTATGTAAAATTAGAATAACAGCAGCACAAAGAAATTAATCGATACAATTTTAAAAATAAAAAGTAATATAAACCAACGATAAATAAAATAGTGGCTCCCATGTTGTTCGTCGAAATAAATGAGTACAAAGTAATTGATCACCAAAGACGAAGAAATAGTAGCTTCCCGTTTTGTTCGTTGAAGTAACTGAACCAACCAACAGGTCAAAGAGGTACCGCTGGCTGCTGAATCGACAAGGTTGAATTGAGGAGGTGCAGTTGGGAATTGGTGAATTGGTGAACACCGAAGTGGTAGCCAGCGGCTGTGACGATTTTTTTTTCTTTGCACAGCAGCCGACGGGTTTTCCTTCTCCAGGTTTCTCTCCTCTCACTATCTATTTCTTCCCTTCTTCTTTGCAACGTTTGCTTCTACTGGTTTCGGGGTTTTCTTTGCACGACCGGTGGTTTGGACTTGGTTGTGGGAATATGAAGCTGCTGGGAAGTGGACTATGGCGGTTGAGATGGTGATCGGGTCCCGTAGCTGCAGGTTTGTAATATAGTGGAATTAGGGGCGGAGGTATTAGATGTTTGTGTTGTTGCAGTGGGGGCGGTGTTTTTTCTGTGCGTAGGTAGGTGACGGGTGGCTGCAAAGGATGAAATAGATGTATTAGCTTAAATGTTTGGGACGTTGGCTTATGGCGGTTTTGCGATGGAACTGAGGATAAGTGGTAATCGGTTTTGTTGAACAGCAATTTCGTAATGCAAGATTAAGCATCAATTTGATAAAGGGAATCAGGTTTAGCTCTGATACCAATTTGACGTAGGATAAAAGAGAAGGTAGCAAGAAAGGGGGAAGAACCGGAGAGAAGGAGGGAGAAACCGGAGAAGAAACCAGGGAAAGGGAAGAAGTAGGGGAGGAAAATGTTGGCAACAAGCCAAGATTTAATTTTCATTCATCCATCAACTATTCCAAATTTCCAATTACAATGAAAAATCCAATAAATAGTAAAAAAATCTAACCTACTAGTGACGGGTTTTGGCCAACCCCATAATATAAGTCCAATAATAGAATATAAATAATAAAAAATTCCAAATGGAAAAATTATGTCCTCATCATTTTGTTTGAGGTAATATTCCGTAAGCATGATCCAGAAGCATCAACCTCTTGATGTATTCATTTACTGATAAAGTGCTGTCCACTGTCAGTTGTGTTTATGGATGAAACTCACTAATGTCTATACAAGGTTCCTGGTTTTTCCTTAAAGCATCTGATTTTTTCTATTTATTTATCTGGTATTATAAGCTATTTATCTGTCTTAGTCTTATGTAGAAAAGGTGGTGTTTCTCTCATTTCTAAAGTTGATTTTGCATTGATCAGTGCTCCTAAGCTGATGAAGTTCATGTTCTCTTCTGCCCTCAGATTAGGACATTGGGAATGCTCAGGTCTCGGTTTCAATCATTGCCAGGTGCTTTAAGTGCTTGCCTGATCCCAGCAGATAAAGATGAAAAGCCTAAGAAGGGACTGAAGGCTACATTCTCCCGCAAATTTACTGAGGTAAACATTTATAGCCTGCTCACTATATTGTGCCCATTTATTCATGTTCTTGTTTCCTTTTATTGGTTTTTAAAGATCTATGATACCATCTGTGAATTGACTTGTTTTTGCAGATCCAATCTAATAAAGACAAGGAAGCAGCTAGGTTTGCTCAGATGTGGAACAAAATAATTGAAAGCTTTAGAGAGGAGGATCTTATAAATTATAGGTAAAGTGAAGCTGCCAACTTAAGGGAGTAATATTCTTAAGAGGAACTCAGAAGCATTGTTATTTCTCAAAGAATATCTTCTCTCTCTCTGATTTTCACGTCTATTTTCTGAAATACTTTTATTCACATCTTTCTGCAAGTTAATTATTTTTTTCTCTGGTTATGGTTGTGGATGTACCATAATAGGGAAATGAACCTGCTACTTGTGCCATATCATGCTGACCCTGAGTTGGACCTTATCCAGTGGCCTCCCTTTTTACTAGCTAACAAGGTAGGATCATCGTACTGCTTCATTTTGTGAAATTTTTAGAGCAAACACTTAATCACTGCTTTAGCGTAATCTATCACTGGTCTACCATATAGCTTCCTGTAGCTTTGGACATGGCTAAAGATAGCAATGGGAGAGCTCGTGAGCTGAACAAAAGATTGAATGCTGATATATATATGCGCTGTGCCATTCGCGAGTGCTATGCTTCATGTAAAAACATCATTAACACTTTGGTTTTGGGAGAACGTGAGAAGCGGTCAGTCCATTGCATATAACTCAAAATTATTTTGTGCACGTATAAAATTCTTAATTGAAAATTACTCTTCGTGGTTGATAATTTTCAGCATTATAGATGAAATTTTTTCCAAAGTTGATCATCACATAGAGCAGGGTGATCTGATACCAGAATTTAATATGAGTAATCTTCCTAACCTCTATGAGAACTTTGTGCAGCTCATAGAGTATCTGGTAAACTTTTTCATTACGTATTATTGATTTCACTTCCCCTTAGGATTGAGGTAGGCTGGGGTCTCATAGTATTGCATCGAAATCCCGCAGAAAGAAAATAAGCCGGAGGACAAGGATCAAATAGTAATTGTCTTGCTCAACATGCTAGAGGTTGTAACCAGGGACATAATGGATGACACTGTTCCTAGGTAATGACTTGCAGATTATTATCAGACCAACCACTGTTGCCTGTTAATATGGATGTACTTTACTTGTTATTTTTCTACTATAGCTTGCTAGATTCCATTCACGGTGGGTCCTATGGGATGCATCAGGGGATGACTCCTCTTGATCAACAAGTTCAGTACTTTGGGATGCTAAAGTTTCCAATTACAGAAGATACGGCGGCATGGAAAGAGAAAGTAAGTATTAAGTGTTGATTGGTAGTGTTTGGGAAGAGATCTTGTGTTGCAAGGTTTTTAATTTAGCATAATGAACTCAGATTCGTAATAACAAGGAGGGGTGGGTGGGGTAGCACAAGTGTTTGAACCGTGTAGACCGAATGATTATTGCTGTACAATATGGGCACTTGATTTTGCGTAATCAATGATCTGTGATTGTAAAAGTGCTACTCATGTGGTCAGATTGGACGGCTTCATTTACTGCTTACTGTGAAGGAGTCAGCTATGGATGTGCCATCCAATTTAGAAGCCAGGAGGCGCATTTCATTCTTCTCAAATTCGTTGTTTATGGACATGCCTGCAGCTCCTAAAGTTCGCAATATGCTGTCCTTTTCGTAAGCATCTTCAGATCAAGGCATTTATTTATGAACTTTAGATGTTCTTTTACGTCATAGAACAATATCAGGGCACTTTTTCCATTTCGTTTCCCTTTTTTCTCTCTGCATTTCAGCCTCATAGACAGTGAATTAATTTGGGGAAGGACAAAATTTGGAACCTATAGATTCTGTATGGTGTTCCTTTTAACATTAGTTGCATACGCCGTTAAGAAAAATTGTTTATCATTACAGCCCATGAATATAGTTTGAAAACATGAGGCTTCTGTGTTTACCTTCAAAAATATCAGTTGTTGCTGTTTCCTGAGGAGAACAACCAGTTCATTCAATTGCTTGATGTAAAAAAATCCTCTGCTGGTGAATTGATTAATTGCAGGATTCTCATCTTTAAGAACAATTTATTGGTTGATAATGTTATTATGCAGAATATTTTGTTTTATCTCCTTTTCTCCACGCGATTTCAAATCATAAGAGTGGACTGTCAATCATTTTGCATATGACAGCCTTTGTTTTCAAGAAGAAAGTGTTTATTATTTTCTTAATGGTGAACCACTTGAAATAAATTGTTTCATATAGACTACCTAGTGCCTTTTACATCAGTTCTTTTGGAAACGCACATTTTATTCTGGAAACCAAATGTTATTAAGATGTACTGGTGTTTGGTATCGGGATACTAACATAATTGTGGATAATATTTTTCCATTTGTGCTCATGTGTATTTCTTAACTTTTACCTTATTATAAATATTTTGATTTTGCTTTTTATAGCGTCTTGACTCCATACTACGATGAGGAAGTTATCTTCTCCATTAATTTGCTGGATAAGCAAAACGAAGATGGTGTTTCCATACTTTTTTATTTGCAAAAAATCTTCCCAGGTTTGCTTATATTGGCTGTTGATTATTGTCACATACATAGGCATGATTTAGTACTTCTAGGGTGAGCTAATTATTAAATTATACAGATGAATGGGAGAATTTTCTGGAACGGGTTAATTGCAGCAGCGAAGAAGATCTTAAGTTAAACACAAGACTAGAAGAAGAACTTCGTCTGTGGGCATCATACAGAGGCCAGACATTGACCAAAACTGGTATCCTATACTTTATGCTTGTTTGTATTTTCTTTCATCTATTTTCCATTAAATTGACTTATGCTCTTGACTTGTCCTTACTGTTCCAAAACAGTACGAGGCATGATGTACTATAGGCAAGCTTTGGAACTCCAGGCTTTTCTTGATATGGCAAAGTGGGAAGGTGATGAAGAACTGTTTCTTTGTAGTGCCTTCACCATCTACTATATATGATGAGAACAGTCATGTATATTGGTTTATTCTTTGATACAGATTTAATGAAAGGTTATAAGGCTGTTGAGTCCAATACTGAGGAACACCAAACAAATGAAAGGTCACTACTGGCACAATGTCAAGCAGTGGCAGACATGAAGTTCACATATGTGGTGTCATGCCAACAGTATGGGATTCAAAAAAGATCTGGTGATCATCGTGCCACAGACATTTTGGGACTCATGACAAAGTAAGTCTGGGGAATGGCAAATTCCCATTGATCAATTGGTTTAGTATTCAGTTGGTAAGTCCGTTGTCTTAATTTGGTGGGCAGGTATCCTTCTGTGCGTGTAGCTTACATTGATGAGCTTGAAGAAACGAGTAAAGATGGAACTGATAAGAAGGTTGAGAAGGTTTATTATTCAGCCCTTGTGAAAGCTGTACCTAAATCTGTTGACCCGTCTGATCCAGATCAAAAGTTGGACCAGGTACAAGTCCTTCATGTAGTATAGTTGCTGGGGTATTATCACATAATGTTTTGGTCATATACTGAAATCAGAAATGATGGGAATAAGGAAGTTAATGTACAAAACTGCATTTCAATTTTGGGTTAAAGATGTACCACTAGATTTTAGTATATAGAAAGTGATACCATCAGTACATTTCTGCTAATATCACGCCCTCACTCCATTTCTACGAGTAAGCACTTTGGTATTAATTCTATGAGATTCTTCCATCTTGTGTTTTTATTTTATTTAAGAAAATGTAGTAGTTCTATAATTTATTCATCACTTGGTTTGATATCAACATGAAGCATAAGCGGCTCTTTGTTGCGTTTTCCCAATGCCCTCCCAAAACTTTCCACTAATTTGTCACAATTGTTGGAAGTTTTAACAGTTAATTTATAAATTGTAACAAGTGTTGAAATTTCTTTCTCAGGTTATTTATCGTATTAAGCTTCCAGGGCCGGCCATATTAGGTGAGGGCAAACCAGAAAACCAAAACCATGCCATAATCTTCACGCGCGGGGAGGGCTTGCAAACTATAGATATGAACCAGGTATTTATCTGTATGGGTTGAACAAATGTATACCTGAACCTTTTGACTTGTGCCTAATTATTAAATATTCGATGTACAGGACAACTACATGGAAGAAGCCTTCAAAATGAGGAACTTGTTGCAAGAGTTTCTTAAGACACATGGTGTGAGGAAGCCAACAATTCTTGGACTTAGAGAGCACATATTTACTGGCAGGTATGGCAATTCAGGTTCCTAAGGATCGGAAATCTACCTATTAAATATATTCTGGTTAATAACTTCCATTGATTGTTAACTAATGGTATTCTTTCTTTCTAGTGTCTCTTCACTTGCCTGGTTCATGTCAAATCAGGAAACTAGTTTTGTTACGATTGGACAAAGATTGCTGGCCAATCCATTGAAGTAAGTTTGAAAAGGAGATTGAGATGGATATTTGACTTTGGAGATCTCTTACAAATTAGATTTCAAGAATTGCGTCCCTTAATTTTTTCTTGTGCCATTAATTTTCTAGCTGAAGTGTTCTTTTATTTATCAGTTATTTTAAGTTGTTTATCGAAGATACCAGGCGACAATTGTCATTTTGATTTTGTCGCATCTTTGTTTTCCCTGTAGTTGGATGGTCAACCTAAAAACCGTATCTACCATCTCTCTATTTTCTTCCATTGTTTTCCCCTTTTTTCCTTTATTTACATCGTTGTTTTCATTCTTTATTTCTCTTTCTCTCAAACTCAAATATCCTGTTTTTGTGGTTTTGGATTAAGTTCTTTTAGTTTGCCTTCATATAGAAATCCAATATTTATGGTGGGGCTTAACCTGCTATTTTCATTATTAGGTTGTCTATTTCTGTATAAACATGTACCTCTATTAAAATTTTTGTTGTTTTCGTGCTGAGCATAGTGTTGAATACTTGCTCAATGTTAAAACCCCTCTTTGGTTGTGAATATTTCTTGGCTTAGTTTGTTGCCGGATTACAAGATCAATTATTGGTTCTAGTCCTCTGTATTTAACACGCAAGGATATTATGTCAAGAAATTTTTGGTGACGGGGGTCAAGTTTGTTTCTTATGGTTTAGTTGTTTGCTGATTTGTCAGGGTTCGTTTCCACTATGGGCATCCAGATGTGTTTGATAGACTGTTTCACTTGACGATAGGTGGTGTCAGCAAAGCTTCTAAAATTATCAACTTAAGCGAGGACATATTTGCAGGCATCATCATATTCTTAAGACAACTCGTGTCTAATTTACAGTAGATTTAGGGATTAGCTGTTCTCATGCATCTCTTTATTCTGTGAAGGTTTCAATTCCACACTACGTGGAGGCAATGTTACTCATCACGAATACATACAAGTGGGTAAAGGAAGGGATGTGGGCCTCAACCAAATCTCGCTTTTTGAGGCAAAGATAGCTTGTGGGAATGGAGAGCAGACAGTGAGTCGTGATGTTTATAGGCTTGGGCACCGTTTTGACTTTTTCCGAATGCTGTCGTGTTATTTCACTACAGTGGGCTTCTATTTTAGTACCTTGGTACTGTTCAAACTATGTTTCATTTACTTAATAAGGTTATCTGCTCAAAGTTGTATCTAAACTACTGTTTTGTTTTGGCAGCTTACTGTGCTAACAGTATATGTGTTTCTGTATGGTCGTCTCTATCTGGTTCTCAGTGGACTGGAAAAAGGTTTGAGTAACCATCCTGCAATCCGTGACAATAAGCCTCTTCAAGTTGCTCTTGCTTCTCAGTCTTTTGTTCAAATTGGACTCTTAATGGCTTTGCCTATGATGATGGAGATAGGCCTCGAAAGGGGTTTCCGTAATGCATTAACTGATTTTGTTCTGATGCAACTACAACTTGCTCCTGTATTTTTCACATTTTCTCTTGGAACAAAGACACATTATTATGGAAGAACCTTGCTTCATGGGGGCGCACAATATCGAGGTACAGGTCGAGGCTTTGTTGTGTTTCATGCAAAGTTTGCTGACAACTATCGGCTGTACTCCCGGAGCCATTTTACCAAGGGAATTGAACTGATGATTTTACTACTCGTATACCATATATTTGGTGGTTCATATAAAGGTGTTCTTGCATATGTATTCATAACTGTATCAATATGGTTCCTGGTGGGTACATGGCTTTTTGCTCCTTTTCTCTTCAATCCATCTGGATTTGAGTGGCAGAAAATTGTGGATGACTGGACTGATTGGCACAAATGGATGAATAATCGTGGAGGCATTGGTGTGCCTCCGGAAAAGAGTTGGGAATCTTGGTGGGAGAAAGAACAAGTACATCTTTTTTATTCTGGGAAACGTGGTATTATTTTTGAGATATTATTATCCGTGCGGTTTTTTATATATCAGTACGGGCTAATATATCACCTAAGCTTCACCAGGAAAAACAAGAGTATTCTGGTATGACGTTACTACAATTTTACACGTATTTGAAGTTCGTTGAGTAGTTTCAGAAGCTTCTGCTACAATGTCAGTATCACTTTGCTACTTTTACAGGTTTATGGTCTTTCATGGCTCGTGATCTTTGCGATCTTACTAGTGGTGAAGGTAAGCTGCTATATTACTTTTGTGGAACTTATCTTTAATTGAGTTCCTTGTCAGTTTTTTAGAACTCACGTCTTTATCCTGCCATAAAGGTCATTAATGTGGTAGATAAAACTGGATCACAAGGTTGAGATTAAAAAACTCTCTTTTTTAAGTGGTGAATGCCTTTTCTAGGGTGAAAAAAATTTATCATTGTTTTTCCTTTTTCACGTTCAATAAAAGCCATGAATATTTGCAGGCTGTTTCGGTCGGAAGGAAGAGATTCAGTGCTGATTATCAGATTGTGTTTCGATTGATTAAAGGCCTCATATTTCTTTCGTTCGTCGCAGTATTGATTACCTTAATAGCTGTACTCGACATGACATTAGTAGACATTATAGTTTGTATTCTCGCATTCATGCCCACAGGATGGGGATTACTCTGTGTAAGTAAATTCTTACTCTTGTTCGGCTTATTTGTTTCCCGTTTACCTTTATCACAATGTCCAAACTTAGTCCATGTTTGGTTGGTGATTATTATATAATCACTTCCGGTGAGACATACTTTTATCTATACATTTCGTAGAACCTCAGCTACCATCCATTTATCATCCACACTTTCCTTATGACTCACAGCTTATAATCACTTAATTAATTATTTAATCACCAACCAAACATGCACTTAGAAGCTATAACGTTTTTCTTCCGTCCTTTTAATCAATTTGTTGTTGGTTCTGTGTTTCTCACCCAACGTTCTTCTCCTTTCAACAGATTGCACAAGCTCTAAGGCCTTTAGTCGTGCGTGTTGGAATCTGGGGATCAGTTCGAACGCTTGCACGTAGTTATGAAATTGTAATTGGATTCCTATTATTCACCCCTGTTGCATTCTTGGCATGGTTCCCTTTTGTTTCTGAGTTCCAAACTCGGATGTTGTTCAACCAAGCATTTAGCAGAGGTCTCCAGATTTCTCGTATTCTCGGTGGACCAAAGAAGGATCGCGCCGCTGGCAACAAGTAGTCCTTGCATTCAGGTTAAAAACAAAAAAATGCTTGAGGCTGTATAATTGTCCACATCGATGGCTTCCGTTTATCTCAGCTAGTGGACATGCATATCTATAGGTTCCTACATAGTTATAATCACAAATGATACTGGTATTGTATACTGTTCAAATCTGCATCTACGTACGTATGTTTTTGCAGTTTTTCAAGTTTAGTTGTACATATGTACAGATCGTTTTTAAGGAAGACGAACGGTCCCTTTTAAGTGGTGGATTTTTTTTATATTTTATTTTTGGACTAAATCATCTCACCCTTACGGCCTTACCATCCAAAGAAAATAAGCAAATTTTGGGTAAGAAAAATATGAAATAGTTTATAATTATAGGTAAACTTCTCATCCAATTATAGGATTTTCTTTATTCTCAGTAATTGTCTTGTTAGACATTTTACTTGTACATAAAAATATACGTAAATTACTAAAAAGCTAAGACGTTAAAGTTCCTGTTCAGTAGAGATTAAAATCAGATTTTTAATAGATTTTGATAAAAGTTGATGAAATGTGTGGTTGAAAAGTTGCGGGTTCTGTGAAATGTAGTTAAAATCAATTGTTGACTTTGACTTGAGATTTAAATTAAATTTTAATCCAAACCAAATAGGGGCTAAAATAGCAAGTGTTTTGCATTACATAAAAATTTTATTATATATTTTGAGAAAAAAATGATTTTTTTTATTTAAATGGGTAGTTAAAAAGCAAGGAATAATTATGGAACTGCATGTAAAATTATTTTATTAAGATAATGTATGGTTAAAAAGAAGTTTAGAGATTATGTGCCAAACGGATGAATATTACAACTATTAGTATTTCAACAAACACGAGAATAAATTGCAAAAATTAGAGTTGGTGGTTAGGTTTGATTTTCATATTAATTAGTGTTTACATAGGAAGTAATTAATTCTATACGAGGAAATTATTAGGGTTTATTACAAGTCTCAGTGTAATTATTTTATAAATAAAGTAATACAATGTAGCATTTTGAGTGTGTACAATATACTCACCCAATCTCACAAAGATAGATTTGATTTCATTTTTACGCACTTTAAGAAAATTTAATTAATATAGTTAGTACAATAAATTTAATTTCATTTTCCTAATATACCTATATTTAAAAGATATTTAAATCAGAGTAGTTAATATTTGTTGATAACAAGACAAATTAAACGTAAAACGTGATTAATGTAGATGTCAAGTTTTAAACTTTACAAGTCTAGAAAAAAGCGTTACTCATTATTATTATTATTATTTTAAATATAAGCCCAAGTTTGGTGGCCATTATTTAAAAAAAAAAAAAAATTGTTTTGAATAGTGATTTTTAAAAGAATGTATGTTAAAAGGTAGAGAAAAGTTTTGGATTCGTGTAAAATATTTTATTAAATCATTTAATAATTAAAATAATATATAGCAAATATGTAAAATTATAAAATACTATATTTACTTAATAATTTCTCCAATTAATTACTCATACAATTTTCAAGTTTTCGAAATGTCAAAGCTATACTAATTTTTCACAGTTTCAACTTGCTACTAGACTAATCCTATTCAATAAATTTAAAGGAAGACCAATTCCATTTGTACAAAATTGAATGACAAAATGAGGGACAAAATGCCACTTGGCGGCCCCTATTGGGGGCGCCTGGGCATTCATATCAACATGTTAGGCTATACTCATTTTGTATTAAATAAGATAACTCCTATTTGTTTATTTGTTTTAATTCAAGATTACTAGTTTAGTTTATTTCTTGCGTTTCTTGATTAATTTTGCATACCAATTGCATTATTTAATTGATTGGCCACCAATTAGATAATTAGTTGTTTATTGTAGTATCGAGAGATTCTCAATAAGTTTAGAACGTGACAAAATCAACATATGTGTAATAGATGTTAGAAATAACATTTATCACATGTGCAATCATATAGATAATCTAAACTATAATACTTTCTACTCATTCGAATTCAGGTTAGGAATAAATTCGGGTCATGGTTATGAAATATTTAATTTGTTTTGGAAAAGAAAATTATATATCATAGTTTTATCGATTGTCAAGAACGCATGAACGGAACTAAATTACAAATCAAGAATTGAAATAGATAGCAATAAGCTGATTCGAGATCCAATACAATCATTATTAAATTGATAAAAACCAAAATTTTATAGCTTTCTTAGATTAATTAAATATAAAATAAAATCAAACTCTTTAGATTACACAATTCGAATTTCGTACATAATTAGTAAACTTGAATTGAATTTATTTCATGTGGGATGATACTCTCAACTTATCAATTCTGTTACTTTTCAACGATCCCGTATGCTTGCGAATTTCGTACGAACAAGTTTTTATCGCCGCTGTCGGGAAGTAAAGTATTTAATTTGAATTTATTAGTTTATGTAGGATTTTTATTTATTTTTGTTTTGTTAATTTTGGCTACCCACCCTGATCTCTTTTGTGCTTGGTATTCTTTTAGGTACTATTCAACAGCATATGCAGGATTCTATTGATGACAAGGGAGTAATTTTTTTTTGAAACAAGTAATCTCAACATGGATGATGAGGATATGTTTGTAGAAGACATAAATTGTGAGCTTTGTAATGTGATGCATTATAATGTCAATGCTTGTATACATGCACTACTCCCTTTATGTTCAAACTTCTGTCTAAACAATATTTAAAATGTCAAAAACTAGCAATTGATAGATTTGATGAATGCTACATGCCTGAGGGCGAATATGAATCAACACATCCAGAGGATGACATTATTCTTAAAGGGGTTAGACCTCCCCTATTGAACGAAGAGGCAATTGCAAAATATTATAATGAACTTGCTATGTTGGATGAAAGCAAAATATGCTCATGAAATTTTGTATTCTGGGATGAATTTAAAAGGTGGGAATATAATCCACTTAAAAAGGTTGGAAGGAAAGAATTACCATTGCCAATGAATTTAGACTGTGAACCGACAACTCGATGAGATATCAATTATTGAAGAAAGCATAAAGAGGATGACAAACTAATTACAAAAGAACCAAGCAAAGAAGTGGCAATTAATGATGATGAAATTAACACACATTTTTTCGACATCATCGATTGTCCAACAATTTAATTTGTGATTAAATCCGAAGAGGAAGAAGTCTATATTGTTGATTTCGAATCGGATGGAATAGGCAAGCCATATCACATTGAATGTGGCAAGTTTAAGATTTGGAGAATTAATAAAAAGTGGATCAAAGTCAAAATAAGCAAACTAAGTAAGGCATCAAAAACTTTCTTCAGATTTCCATGATACCAAGCATCAAAGTTAAGCTAATGACTATAAATAAGCGTTTATTGGGAGACAACCCAATTTTCTTTCTCTTTATTTATTTTACTTTTTAGATATAAGATTAGTAATTTTTATTACTTTTAGTAGTAGTACCTTCATTCCCATATTTCCCTTTATGCTGTGTATGAGCTTATTTCAAATTGTTTCATATTATGATTGATTTTTACTATTATGAAGAAACATGTCACTTGAACGCATTGGATAAGGGATAAGACATAGGAAGTGAGCCAGAACTTTCAGTTAGTCAATCCACCACCTTCAAATATATATCAGTGGAGTATTTAGTTCCATTCTTTGCCATTAATTTTTATATATTGCATGTTATATTTTTAGACATTGAGGGCAATGTTTGTTATAAGTTTAGGGGTGGAACACATTGAGTTATTGGTTTGTATGTTTGTTCGAGTGAAAAAAATTATATTTTCAGCTTATTTATTATTTTTGTGTGCTTGTGTGGGTTAAATAATTTTGTTTATATGCATATATTTGAAATCATGTATTAGATTGTAAATTGTGAAAAAGTTACGTGTTAAGGTTAATTTTTGCTTATTCATGTAAAATTTGATATGTTGCGCACAATATTTATGTTTTACATTATGAAGAAATAATTTGATTCAAAATTTGAATATGTAAAAAAAAAAAAAAAATTTAGTGGACCTTAGATGCTAAATCCAAATAACCACTAAATTATACATCCTTAAACCAATTCTAAGATATTTTTGGGTTATTGAGCTGTTGTAGGGAGACGTTGATATATATGTGGATTCCATGTGTGCTAAAATTTGTGTGGATTGTCTAAGACTAATAAGATGAAAATTATGTTGAAATCTTAAGTTGGGGATCAATTTTTGAAAATGAGTGTTTTATAAATGGGCATTGCACGGATCATAAAAAAAGGAAAAAAAAAATATAGAAAAAAATAATAAATATGTGGTGTTATCTTATTGTGAAACTTCTCTTTGTAGCCTTTATGACCCGAGTGATTAAATCTGTAAGGGTATCTAAAAATCTGGTGCCCTATGGTCATTTGATTTAGGAGTCATCGGTCAAAAACTCGCTACAGTGGTCATTTAGAAAAATTAATGGAGAGGAGTATGCACAATAGTTAAAAAAAATTCCTACATGTCTTGATTAAGCCCCGATCACTCATTTGAGTGAATTAGACTTTTGACAAAAGATTATTAGCTTAATTGATTCTTAGAGGTTGAAGCAATAAAAAATAAGGAGAATCTGCAATTGTTGATGTGTTGAACTGCAATTAGTAAAATCGAACCAAACTAGAGATGATAAGGATTAATATTATATTAAAAATGAAACCTTATATATCACACATTGGGGAAAGAATGAAGTTTGGGGGTGTGTATCGTACGAGTGAATAAAGGAAACGTTTGGCCATAAAGGGTCGGAATTTGAATCACTTTATGATTTTATAATGCTTGACATGAATTTTCACACACGCATCGATTTTGCAATGAATAAGAAGAAATTAATTTTATTATTGTAATTTTGTAGCAGTTCATAGTTTTAATACATGTATTCCAATCTTGAGAGAAAAACAAATTATCNGATTTTTTTGTGTACAAGATTTATGTTTTGCATCATGAATAAATAGTTTGATTTAAAATTTAAATAGGTGAAAACAAATAGTGGACCTTAGATGCTAAATCCAAATAACCACTAAATTATACATCCTTAAACCAATTCTAAGATATTTTTGGGTTATTGAGCTGTTGTAGGGAGACGTTGATATATATGTGGATTCCATGTGTGCTAAAATTTGTGTGGATTGTCTAAGACTAATAAGATGAAAATTATGTTGAAATCTTAAGTTGGGGATCAATTTTTGAAAATGAGTGTTTTATAAATGGGCATTGCACGGATCATAAAAAAAGGAAAAAAAAATATAGAAAAAAATAATAAATATGTGGTGTTATCTTATTGTGAAACTTCTCTTTGTAGCCTTTATGACCCGAGTGATTAAATCTGTAAGGGTATCTAAAAATCTGGTGCCCTATGGTCATTTGATTTAGGAGTCATTGGTCAAAAACTCGCTACAGTGGTCATTTAGAAAAATTAATGGAGAGGAGTATGCACAATAGTTAAAAAAAAATTCCTACATGTCTTGATTAAGCCCCGATCACTCATTTGAGTGAATTAGACTTTTGACAAAAGATTATTAGCTTAATTGATTCTTAGAGGTTGAAGCAATCAAAAATAAGGAGAATCTGCAATTGTTGATGTGTTGAACTGCAATTAGTAAAATCGAACCAAACTAGAGATGATAAGGATTAGTATTATATTAAAAATGAAACCTTATATATCACACATTGGGGAAAGAATGAAGTTTGGGGGTGTGTATCGTACGAGTGAATAAAGGAAACGTTTGGCCATAAAGGGTCGGAATTTGAATCACTTTATGATTTTATAATGCTTGACATGAATTTTCACACACGCATCGATTTTGCAATGAATAAGAAGAAATTAATTTTATTATTGTAATTTTGTAGCAGTTCATAGTTTTAATACATGTATTCCAATCTTGAGAGAAAAACAAATTATCTAACCGTACGTGCATTTAAATTTTTTGGTTAAGTTATGTTATAATTTTGTTTGTGGACAAACAAATGTTCAAGTTTGGGGTGTTTGATTAGTGTATTTTATACACTTATCTATGCCATTAAATTATAGTAATTGTTAGTGATGTGGATGAGTTATATCTTACTTTTGTG
>CAIGRF010145120.1:16346-27359 GCA_903798235.1 Fraxinus ornus
TGATTGGTGAGGAAGTTGACCTTACTTGAGAAATCCTGACTTTTACTTATAGTCACGAGCTTATGACACCTAGGTCTTGTGTGTCACATTGCATTACAATGGTAACCGATGAGAATAAACTTAGGTTCAAACCTACTCAGAGGTTGTTGTCGATTTATAGGACGATTGATCCTACGTTGTCTAGTAGGTCTCAATTCTAAGACATTCTTGCCCTTGGGTTCAGGTTTAGCAGTATTCCTAATCTTTTTGGTGGTTTGGACGAACGTGATCTTGGAAGTACTAGCAGTATTATAACCATTTTGAATGTATCCTGGACCATGCCTATTTCTAGCTTGTTCATCTCTAACAGTTTATTGAGTTTTAGAGTACCACTCATGAAGGAATAACGTTGAGTATTAGATTTTTCTATATCACTTGTTAAGGATTTAACTTTAGCTTCTAGATTCTCATTTACCAGCTTCAACTCACCCAAATTTTTGGTAGAATCCTGAAAGTTACCTAAGAGTCTCTCTCTCTCTCTCTCTCTCTCTCTCTCTCTCTCTCTCTCTCTCAAGTTCATTAACCTTTTTCAGTACAGCTTTATTGACCTTCTTGATTTTAAGACTCTCCTCAAATAACTCACGATAAGACTCGTGAATTTCGATCTCATCCTCAGAATCTTCCTCAGATTTTTCTTTATGTTCATCATTCTCCATTGTTTCATTTTCCTTATCAGTTTCAATCCTAGCTATAGATGTAAAGACCATAAAATTTTGTTCATCCTCACCACCAAAGATATCACTCTCAACACTCGAATCTGATTCATCATCACTCTAGGTCACTGATAATGTCTTATACCTTCCTTTATTTAAATTCTTCTTCAAATTAGGACATTATTACTATAGTGACCAAAATCCTGACACTCGTGACATCTAACAGATTAGGTTTTCTTATTAGAGGTCCTAGGGGTTATTCTTCTCACGCTTATCTTTCGAGAATTTACTAGGGACATCATTTTTTAGTCTTGGAGCTTTTTCTTATTCCTTATCACTTTCTAGAATTTTTAACGATATAAGCTATTTCATCGTCCCTAAGGGTTTCAGCATCAGTTGACTCACTCTCTTCTTCCCTAATAGTGTTCATGGCTATGGATATAACCCTTTTCGATTAAGATATGGTAAGTTCATAGGTTTGGAGAAATCCTACGAGTTCTTCTATCTTAACTGCATCAAAGTCCTTACTTGATTTTAGGTCTAAACCTTTCAGGTAGGGATCTAAGGACTTTTCTAATAATTTTAGACTCGAGGATCTTATCACCTACGTTGAAATTTGAATTTACTATCTCATTAAGCTTGGCGTAGAATTCATCAAATGATTCATTGTCCTTCATTCTAATTCCTTCAAACCTAGAGGCCAATATTTGCAGTTTAGAGTTTTTAATAGTTTTAGTTCCTTCGTGTGTGATTTTTAATATATCTCAAATTTTTTTAGCAGTTTCACACGTCTATACTCTTCTAAACTCTTCAACAAACACAGACATGAATGGGCATAAAGACCCTTACTGTTCCAGTTACATTAAACTAAATCATCTTTAGTCCAGAGTAAAATACTAGTGGTTGTAACTACACCAGCAACAGTGGTTGGGGTGCAATCCAACCGACTGAATACTTATCCAAATACGTTCATCCAATACTTTAAGGAAAGCTCTCATTCGACCTTCTAATTAGCCTAGTTGCTTCCATCGAAAAATGGAGGCATAGACAATGACTGACTCATCTAGAATAATTTAAGGGTCAGGACACGAAATCAGACTCTAATACCAATTGAATTAATGATGTTCGACACAAAATATACCTAGAGGGAGGTGAATAGGTGATTATGCGGAATAAAAACTTATAATTAATTACCAACAAGTCACTATTAATTATCTCTAGATGTTTAATCAATCAGTCCAATTATCCTAAGTTGAATTGCAGCAGTTATGTTGAAAACAATAAATAACAAATATATTGATTCCGATTGTAATCTCCACAGCTCTCCTGGAATGCGTGCTTCTGCACCAACTCACAACTATAGTTTTCAAAGCACTACTGGATTACGCGCTACTGCAACAACTCCCAGCCTTATGAATTCATCTATATCATGTAAATCAACGAAGAACTCTATGTTCTCCAATAACTAGAACTCTAGTCACCTTTCCTTGATCTTCAAAACTCTGGCAGATGTATATGAAGTATCAGTTTGGTATTTGGATAATGGATTTAATGTTTTTCACCACCAGAACAAATCAAGTATGAAGGTTGAAAGCTAATTTTATGAAGAGGATTTGAAGAGTATATGTTTTCTCAATGACCAACCTTAGAATTTATGTTCAAAGGCATTTGGTATTTAAGAGTATATGTTTTCTCAATGATCAACATAAGAATTTACGGTTATAGGTCTTTGGTATTTATAGTTTAAGTTTTGGGGTTGAATGAGATAGACAAAAAGCCTTAAAAATACGAATTAAAATTCTTCGGATAACCCTGTCGCTCGAGCAAAAGCTAGGCAACAGTCGAGCAACGGGTTGTCGCTCGAGCGAAGGCAAGGCGACAGACGGGTGACAATGTTTATATTTCTGCAGCTTGAGCCAAGTCATAGCGATAGTCTAAAGAAATTGCGGTGCCATTTTTCCTTCTTTTCCATTCTCAGCCCTAGATCTAATACAACTTAATTTCTACTTTTTGCAACTTACTCCTTGACTTTTACAACATATTAATTTAAGTCCCTTTTGTTAACAGACTTGCCAATTACATCCAAACCCTAACACTTTACAAATTGAGAATTAATGCAGTTTGTTGCTAAATCTCTGGTCATTATATGTTTCAGATGATATTTATAGAATGATCTATTATGCTCTCTCCAAGAAATTTTATTTTCAATACTTTTCATGATAATAATTATATAAAATAATGACAGCTGGAAATAGGAAACGAAACCCGGTTGCCAGTAGCTGATAGATTGGGGTATATTTGATGATAGTGTTGGTAATAATGGGCATGATCAAGGAAGATATAAGTGACAAGTTTGTTAATTATGTTATTCAATTGTAACATATGATATTTATATGGACTACTTTTTAATGGCTCGAACTAGAATACTATCTATTTTGCTTATTAATACATCATACTGCTCGACCACTATAGGTACTACTATACGAAAGATGACATTTTTTATGAGTTAAGGTGGAATGGGGTTTGGTTAATAAAATAATGGAAAAGAAACAGCTCTAGGGCCTATGGTAAACATTAATCTTAGTGTAATTTGACTATCCTATTTACTTTTTGTATCAATGTAATACCAAGGTAAAAAGAGGACTGTTTGCCTCTCAGGTATGTTTTGCCAATCATTCAGTTCAACTTTTTCTCCATGCATTTGCTCTAGTTTATTTGCTTCATATATACAAGTAAAATGTGCAAACATATTGAGAAGATAGTTTCTCACATTCATCTTCATCTATCGAATACCATTCTTCAGGATGTTTTGAAGGAGGGTTCAGCACCTACTTTATGTTTGAAGTTGGAAAAATTGTGCATAGCTAAAAGTCTGACAAGCAAGTTACATCTCAAGCAGCGTTTATACTCTCATCGAATGGTAGAATGAGGATCATTGGAAGATCACCTGGTTGTATTTAGCCCCTGTTTGGTACACATTTTAGGAGTAAGAATGCATTGTTACTGTTGATGGAGAATATGTGGCTGAAAAAGAAGGAAAAGTTATTAATGTGATGGAAAATATTATTTATTGAAAAATGTGTGGTTGAAAATGAGTAGAAGAATGAGAATGAGAAAAATAATATGGCTCAAATAGGGGCTTAAGGAGATAGTCGCTGATTTGAAAACTTTGAAAATAAAGTATGATGAATAAGATTTGGCCTTGATCATATTGTGTTTGTTGCCCGCTTCGTTTTCTTCATTTAGAGACACGTACTTGTATAGTCGTGATACTCTCACCATAGAGGAGGTGTATGATGCTTTGTTTTCAAAAGAGAAGATGAAGCCTCTAATCTCTAAGGTCAAAGATGGAGAAGGCCTTGTTTCTCATGGTGGTTCTAGAATAGGCATATCGAAATCTGAGTTTAGTAATCAGATTTGTAACTTCTATAAAATGAAATGGCACGTGAAGAATGATTGCTACAAATTACAGAATAAATAAAGGTTGGCTACAAATCGATATAAGAAGCAATCAGACTTCAGGTGAAGCAAACCTCATACAGAATATTGTAAGTAAGGGAGATCTCTTGGCTATTTCTACCATCGAATCTAAACCAGAGAAGGATTGGATTCTGGATTCAATGTATGTGTTTCATATGTATCCTAATAAGGACTTGTTTACTACATATGAAACCATTTTCAAAGGGGTCGTGGTTATGGAAAACAACACACATTATCTGGTTGATGGAATTGGTACGGTCAGATTGAAGCTATAAGATGGGACAATTAGAATACTTGGCTAAATTTGACATGTTCTAAATTTGAAGAAGAACCTCATCCCGTTGTCTATCCTTGAATCAAAGGGTTATGAGTTCTTTGGTATAGGTGGAGTTTTGAAGGTTTGTAAGGGTGCCTAGGTTGTATTGGAGTGACAGAAAATGTCTCAATTATACATCTTGTAGGATCATGCAGAATTTAGAAGAGCCAATCAGCACAATTTTAGTATCGTGGTAGACATTTAGTTTGGTACAATACCTTAAGGAACTCGTAAAGGGTCGAATTTGAAAAATACAGTTCAGTGTAATTCAAGAGATATGGATAATGCCGCTTAACCAGCATCACCTGTGGTACCATTGTACTCAATTGCTAGGGACGGACCCACTGAAAAAAGGTATGTTGATGCTGATTTTGTAGAGCATACTTTTAGCGTAGTAGAATGTGTGCAACCTAGCAATGGGTCTTCTTTAAAAGCATTTAGGTTTGATTCTGCTTTGGGATGTGTTACAGTCCAATTTGGTGAATTTTAAAATCATTATGATTTTTAGGGAATCTGAGGTAATTCTGTAGAGTAGTACTTGGATTCATTGGAAGAGGTAGAGTATTTTGTGTTTGGTTGGAGAAATCAGTTTTGGTTATTATTGAAGAGTCAGTTCATTCCTTGCAAATGGATTTTCTTCTCCAGATGGAGAAGGTTTTAGAGCTTTGTTTGTTGCAGTGGAATTCATGTCAAGGTGGAGATTGTTAGAATTTGGGTGAGATCCAAATTTCTTGTTGAAGTAATTGAAAATTTCTAATTGAAGTACACATCAAGAAAAATTCAATTTTGAATTCTATTGGAATCTTATTCAAGTTGAAATTCTATTTGGAAGCCTTATTGGGAGTTGGAATCTGTATTGGACTTGAAGATATTGAAATTATGGACCGGGAAGAAAAGTTGCCACATTTTCACTAACCTACTACTAGCGGTCGCTCGAGCAACACCTTCAGGTTTTCTCCCGAGACTTGGTTGCTCGCGTGTCGCCTGCCTGGCGCTCGAGCGACGGACCTGTCACTAGCTTATCGTTGGAGCAACATGGTTATCCAGCCTAAGCCATTTTCTCGTTTTAACACGTTTTTGGCATTCTATTTCAATCACAACTCATCTATTAGGGTTTGGACGTTGCCCTATATGTTTCCTATAATATTTGGCTCTTCTATACAATTTGATAAGAGTGAAAAAAGTGATTACTAGGTTTTAGGAAGCTTTTAGGATCATTGCAATATTTCTCCATCTTCATTATTTGTGGTGCAATAAAATCTCTTAATTTCTTTGTCATATGTTCTTGTCTTCTTTTATTCTTTTGCATGTGATCATATACTTCATTATTGTTACATATAACTTCAACATCTCAATCCGATTGTTGGTTTCATATCTAGTGGTATCGACCAATACGTGATTCTTAAATTCCCAACAATTGGTATTAGAGATTTTGGGCATAATTAACACAACAAAGTGTGTCTCAAACAAACGAGGGATAAAGATGTAATTGTGTAATGGATTTCGGAGTCAGCATAAATAGAAAATATGCCATAAATTGTGTAATGAAAATAGTGAAGAAAGTCTTCTGGTGTTCTCCTCTCTCTCTCAGATTCCTCAGTATATCCCATGTTTTCATTATTGATATTTGTTACAGTATTTTACTTGTTTTCCTACAGCCATGTTTTCGTACTGCAGAAATTTACTGGTTTCATACAACTGAAACTACTGTTGTAACTGTGTTGTCCTGCTTTCACTCACGTGAAATCAATGCAGTATTACTCAAAGTTGTAATCTTAGCCAACATATTTTTGTTATGAGAGCATCCACGTTATATTCTATCGTTTGCAGCTGAGATTTGGTTTTTTTTTTAGGATGGACTTTGTAAATAAAAGATGGCAACCTCAAGTGCAAGTTGGGTTGTTTTCAAGTTCCAATATTCATGGAGAGAACTATGATTTTTGGAGCCTCAAGATAAAGACCTTGTTCTCGTCTCTTGATCTATGGGAGATGGTAGAATCACGATATGAAAACCCTGAATCTATGGCAGATTTAAGTAAAGCTCAAAAGAATAAGTCCAAGAATAAGAATAGCAAAGATGCAGGAACTCAGGGATGATTCAAAGAGGAGTCTCAGAAATTATTTTTCATAGAACCATGAGAGCAAAACATCAAGGAAGCGTGGTACATAGTTCAAGAAGAATTTCAAGGACATAAAAGGATAAGAAACACTCAAACTTCAATATCTTAGAAGAGATTCTGAAAATATGAAATGAAACAAAATGAAAGTGTGAAAGATTATTCAACTAGATATATTGAATTGATCAATCAAATGAAAACATATGTTGGAGAGATGACAGATCAGAGAATAGTTGTTGATAAGTTTGCTTGAGAAATTTGATTCTATGATGGCTGTTATTGAAGAAACTAAAGATCTATCTAAATTGGGAGTGCAAGAGTTGTTGAGTCCTTTATAATCTCATGAGCAAAGGTTAGATAGACACTTGGAAAAATCAATTGAGAAAGCTTTCCAATCAAAACTCAATGTAAACTCAAAAAGCTTTGAAAAGAAACCATCAACTCAGGATCAATGCAAAGGAGACTCTTTCAGAGGAGGAAGACAATGAAGAGGTGGCGGAGGACTAAGAGGAAAAGGAAGATGAAGAAGCAACTTTGATCGAAGATCAAGTGGAGAAGGTTCTTCACAAAAGTGCAATGTCTGCAGCAAGATAGACCATCTTGAAAAATATTTTTGGTTCAAATGGAAGCCTCAATGTTGTAAAAGGCTCAAACATGTACAGAAAGATTGTAGATTTAAAAATAACCAACAAGAAAATTTCACCAAGGATAAAGAAATGAAGGGAATGCTGAAAGAAATCTGTTTTTCGTAGGCCAACATGTCTGAGAAGAGAAGAATGAAGTCTAGTTCCTAGATAGCGGTTGTAGTAATCACATGATGCCAGAGAAAAATATTTTCCTAAAACATGGATGCCACTTCTAATTCGAAAGTAGAGGTGGGCAATGGTGTTGTGGTAGAAGTGAAAGGGAAAGGTAGTGTTGGCATTGCCGCGTTGACACAAAGAATGGAAGAAATATGATTAGCGATGTTCTCTTCATTCTCGAGTTGGATCAAAGCTTACTAAGCGTAGGACAAGTTTTGGAGAATGCTTATATTCTTAATTTTGAAGGTAATGGTTGCAAAATCTATTATCAAAGCAGAGGAAAAATGTTGTGGCTGAAGTGAAAATGGGATCTTATAGAAGCTTTCCACTTACTTTCAAGTATTCAAGAGGTGTTACCTTAAAAGCAATGTTAATTGATGAATCATGGTTGTGGAACAAAAGATTAGGCCACTTGAGTTTTGAATGTCTCAAGTTGTTGTACAGTAAAAATATGGTGCAAGGACTTCCTAGAATTGAAGAGAAGAATGAAGTTTGTGAAGGTTGTGCTCTTGGGAAGCATCATAGACAATCATTTCCTAAAGGAGTGGCTTGGGGAGCAAAAGTAACAGAAGATTAAATCATCTTCTTAGTTTTAGCAACTTATTTGTGACTCGTTATCTTTATCTTTGTATTGTTCAAAAATATTAGATTTAGGAGTTAGTTTCAGCAACAGATATTTAGGAGCTGCAGTTTCAACAACTCTGATCTTTAGGAGTTTATTACTCTCTTGTATATATATATACTTTGATCAATGAAAAGATTAACTTGAATTCATTAATTCAAATTCGTGTTTTATATCAGAGCATCTTTAAGGGATAGCCAATCCATTTTTTTTGTAGCAGCCATGACCACCAACTCAACTTCTACCACCATTCAAAACACCAATGACTCTCATAACACCCCCATCACCATTAATGTCGCTGCCCAGACTACTCTTAAACTCACCTCCAGCAACTACATTTCCTGAAAGTTGCAATTTCACACCTTATTCATTGGCTATGATATCCTAGGCCATATTGATGGATCCAAACCATGTCCAGCAGCCACACTCGCCTGAAGCAACACCACAATACCCAATCTTGAATATATTAATTGGATTCGACAAGACCAACTAATCCTTAATGCCATCGTTGGCTCTCTCTCCCCAATAAAAATTCCATTTATTTCTCTATCCAAAACTTCTTGTGAAGCATGGAACATCTAGGCCAACACATATGCCAAGCCAACTTGTGGACGCGTCAAATAGGTTAAAAGCCAATTAAAGAAGATTACAAAGGGTCCTGAAAGTGTGACTGAATTGTAGGCAATAAAAGCACGAGCTGATGAACTTGCTGTTCTTGGAGGACCTGGACTGGGCTACAGCCCGGCCCAGTCCCCCTCCGTCCCTGACTACAAGAAACTTGTTCAAGCTGTTCAAGCTCGAGATACCTCAATAACCTTTGAAGCGCTTCATGAAAAGTTGCTTGACTTTGAAGCATCACAGCTGACTACTAAGCCAGAATCATCTTATTTTCCTGCTACAGCAAATCCAACTAGTAGAAACACAACAAATTGGTGTCCATCATCAAACCCAAGCTTCAATGACACTTCTTAGAGACACTCCAATAGTAATCAACGCCAATTTTCAACATCAACTGGTGGTGGACAAACATCTAATGCAGGAAATCGACCTTCTCGTCCATATTGGGATATTGCCAGATCTATAGAATACAAGGTCACACTGCAAAGAGATGTCCCTCATTCAGGCTGATACCAGTTCCGCCGAACAACAACTCAAATGCTCCAGTTAATCATCTTACAACACCATGGCAACCAAGGGCACATTATGCTGCTAGTTCTACCAATACTACCACTCCATCATGGCTCTTGGACAGTGGTGCCTCTCACCATGTAACATCTGACCTCAATAATATCTCCATGCATACTCCATACAATGGCTCGGATGACATTATGATTGGAGATGGCTCGGGTTTCCCTATTACTCATACCAATTCTACCTCTTTCACCACCTCTAAAAATACTTTTCAATTAATCAATTTTTTATGTGTTCCAGGCATTAAAAAAAATGATTCTCAATTTCTCATTTTTGTAACACATATAAGGTTTCAATTGAATTCTTACCATATACTTTTCTTGTGAAGGAACTTCGTATAGGGACAATACTGTTGAAGGGCAAAACTAAAGATAGTGTCTATGAGTGGCCGAAATCATCTCCACTTCTTGCATTTTCCAGCATAAAGACTTCTTCATCTCAGTGGCATTAGAGATTAGGACATCCAGCTTTTTTGCATTCTGAAACATGTTGTTTCCAGCAATAAACTAGGCTTAGATTATTTTTTGTCAGCTAATTTTTCTTGTAATATTTGCCTTCGTAATAAAAGCCATAAATTGTCATTCTCCACATCCATGCTTGTCTCTACTCATCCTCTTGAAACTATATTTTCTGATGTTTAGACTTCACCAATAATTTCAAGCGAATGTTTCAAATACTATGTAATCTTTGTTGACCATTTCACTAGATATATGATTTTACCATATTAAATAAAAATCAGAAGATAAACCTATTTTCATTAGATTTAAAACCATTGTTGAAAAGTACTTCGACAAAAAAAATCAAAACACTATATTCTGATAATGGTGGAGAATATATAGTCCTTCAATTTCCTTGCAACCTGAAAGGATTTTGTGGCACAATGATGCAAATACCCATTGGGCTGAATTTGTTGGCCCAGTTGGATTTTGATGGCCAGCTACTTAAAATCTGTTTTGTTAAATGGTGCAAGAAACGTGCTCGAAGAATGCTGAAAGTTGTGTTTTTTACTTACCTTCTATGGACGGTCTGGATGTCACCAAGTGCAATCACCATAGCCATTGGATGAAGGGCACTTCAGGAGACTCATAAAAGACATCCTGAGGGTTTGTACTTAGGGACAGAGCCCAGTATAGTCTATTGTGGGCACATGCCCACACTGAACTTTGGGCTCAAACTTTTTTATTTTTTGTTTTTAGTTATAAGTTCATTTCTAGCCCAAGAAAGAAACCCAGCCCAATCCAAAAATGTGCAAACCTTCCCAGACTCCCCGTCCCACCCGCGTCGTTTGTAATTTCTCCACTTCATTCCCAAATTCTACCCGTCTTCACTCACAGTCTTCTCCATTTGCGCCGCCTCCGCTCCGGGGCCCCTCCGTCCCAGTCCCCACTCGAGGAAACTCTTCCAAGCAGGCTGCAGGTACTTGCTTTTATTTCATGATAGATATAACATAAGGTCTTTCCATTATTCCATAATCCATTGATGAATCGGGATTAGGCTTCTCTTCTCAAGGATAGTTTCCATTTCTGCAAGTTTCAACCCTTTGATAGTTTTATTATGATTTGTAAAGCACCCGATTGCTAAAGCCTGAACTGAAGCACCCGATTGTGAAGCACGCCGCACCCGATTATGAAAATTTGTGAAGCACCCATGACGACCCGACCTAGATTTCTTGGCTTCTTTCTCTAATCTCTAGATAATCATCCATCTCCGTAAGCTACTAAGCTCGATAGTTTTATTTTACAATTTAATTAATTATTGTTGACGAATTTCTATCTCGCATTCTCTCAATCTC
>CAIGRF010145121.1:15656-27675 GCA_903798235.1 Fraxinus ornus
CTGAAATGTTTTGAGACTTATTAAAAGAAAATGAGCGAAATTACAATACACGCGGAGAGATACATATTTGCGGTCTTTATTTTGTAAATTTCTAGAGAGTCTAAACTTTAAATGATGAAATTTAAAGTTGTGCTCACCTTTCTCGTTACGAATTATTATATACATGATTTTATATTTGTGTATTTATTCATTTTAATGAGTGAAGATTTCAGTAACATAAAAGGGCATTAGCGAGTGGAGGATTAGACATTCAAAATTCAAGAATTTTGACTGAAAAAGAAAAGAATGGTTCTTTTAAAGAATTGTATTTTGCAATTATAAGATCTAATGAATTAAAATATATATATAAAGAATGATTAAACAAATTGATGAATTCTTACATGTGGTATCATGGCACAAGACTCGTAATTATAGAAAAGAAGAAAAAATTAGGTATAGGTTTGTAGTGTGATTATAATGAGATGTGATTAATTAAAAGTATATTAATCATAATTATGTAATTTTACTTAAGGATATTTAAGTAAATACGAAAAAAAAATGTGGTGTAATTAATAAATTTTGTGGTGGTAATATAATTTCCCTTTTTTTAAAATTTTAAAGGGTAATTATATTACCACTACAAAATTGACTTATTACACCACTGTTTTATTGTTTACTTAAATGGCCTTAAATAAAATTACTTAATTAACTATACTTTTAAATTTACTTTTTTAACATTAAACAATTTTAATTGACATTACACACTACAATAAAAACAGTCTACGGCAACGTTCAAAAAGCGTTGTCGTAGGCCTTTCGCGACGTCTTTTAAAAAACATTGCGAAAAGTTAAGTGAGACATTTCACGACGTTCTTTTCGCAAGGTTTTTTGATGTCTCACCTTTCGCAACGTTTGTCAAACGTTTCAAAAGGCTTTTAAACGTTGCGAAAAGTTTGTAACACTTAATAAACGTTGCAAAAAGGGATATCACAACATTTTTCTATAAAACGTTGTCAAAACTTATTTATACTAACCAATGACAACATTCACTTACTAAAATGTTAACAAAAAACCATTTTATCAACCATTTTATCAACCATTTTATTTATACTAAAATGTTAACAAAAAACCATTTTATCAACATTTATCAACAAATGTTGTTTTTTAAGTGTTGCAAATGACTATTTTTGTCACAGTGACAATCATTAAATTAACTAGTTTTTAATATATTTATCCCATTAAATAATTTATTATTCCACCACAATTATAGACTTAATTTTTCTTTCTTCTATATCATTTTTTCCTCAAACTTCACGCAATTGGATACTCATGGACGATGAGACGTATTCAAGGAAAATAAGACATTGACCCAAGATAGAAAGACGAACAATTGCTTTTCATCAAAGAAATTACAGTGAAAAGATGCCAAACAAATATTTTTACACAACACCCAACCCAAGAAAAAAGGTCAAATTTTTACGATTGACTATTAATTTATGAAATTTTAGCGAGGATTAAGATTATTTGATGATCAAAGAGAGTTTATTAAGCAGATGAAAATGATAATAAATGAATACGACAGAACCGAGTGTCGAAGCATTAATATATGTAAATGGTTGTTTAAGATAAGGAAATTAGTTAAGTTTAATTCGCAGGAGCATAATTAAACTTTATAAATGGAAAAGAAGAAGATAAGAAAATAAGTGAGGAAGGAAATTCGAGGCAAGTAAAAATACTTTTTCCTTAAGACAATATTGCCCCCCCACAACGGTTACAACACTTGTCTCCCAAGATACAACGGATACAACTTGTGGGAAAAACACCTCAAACCATAAGTAACAGCGACTTAAAACAAAATTCTCTTTCTACATGAAAATATCTTTAGAATGACTTTTGGAAAGTATTTTGCAAGAGTTTTTAATGTAATGCTCAATGCAAATGATACAGATGTATAATGGACATCCAAAGGGTCCAATATATTGAAAATGAAGGGTTGTGAGTGAAGTGCCGTCCCAAACTCAGCAATCGTTGGCCTCTTCCTCAAACGATAATGACACATATTCATCAAAACCTCTCTCGCTTGCCTTTCGCTAGACTGTCGGTGACAATCTCATCGTTTGAGCAACGGAGTTGACCATTTTTCCAGCCCGTATATCATATTTTCTATCCAAATTTGGACCACAATTTCTCTTCCATCCAGAATTGATTTTGAGATATCAAATATACCACGACAATCTACTCAATGAGTAGAACAAGTTTGTCTATTTATATTCATAATTTGAATATCGGATCAAATCCAAATATTTGGTCAAAGTTAACACGAAAGTCACTTTTTCCATACTTATGATGCATTGTAGAGAGAGAGAGCGAGAGAGAGAGAGAGAAGAAAAACACTGCATCAGGTAAAGTAGTTTCCAGTCTTGAATCTTATTTAGTGAAATACTATCGAATTTACTTGGCTAATTGGTGAATGTGATGTACGTGATGTCTTGAACCATTCAGCCATTGGTGCACACAGATGTCTTTCATTAATTGTTCATGGTTCCCATGACTTGGTTGTATTTAGAAAATTTCAACATTTGAACAATTTTCATTGAGGCGGGCCCACCTCACACTTACATATGTGACCTCCTATTAAGAGTATTCTGCCCTAATCCACTTGACATAATCAACATATAGAAATTATTAAAATGATATCTTAACCTTAACATTTTGTAGAAAGTACTTTAATAATCATAGGAATGAGTTAGGAAATATTTTTCCCAAGTGCTTCATTGAATATTCATAACTTAGTTGTCCTCTTGAACCAAAATCTTGGAATCTCCTGTCAACAGGATAAGGTTACCATTACAAAGATTTACGTAGTAGACTTTAATACCATTCCTTTTGATAGGCAACATACTTGATTTCTCGGTAAACCTTTAGTAAATGGATCCGCGATATTCTCCTTTAATTTCACATAATCTATGGAGATGATACCATTAGAGATAAGTTGTTTAATGGTATTGTGTCTACGACGTATATGTCTATACTTACCATTATATATTCTACTTTGAGCTCTTCCATAACCGATTGACTATCACAATGTATACTAATTGCAGTTACCGACTTTGACCAACATGGAATATCTTCTAAAAAGACACGAAACCATTCTGCCTCTTCTCCAATTTTATCCAAAGCAACAAACTCTAATTCCATCGTTGATTGAGCTATGCACGTTTGCTTTGTCGATTTTCATGATATAGCAACTCTACCATTGGTAAATACATAACCACTAGTAAACTTAAAATCTTTTATTTCGGATATCAAATTCACATCACAATATCCTTCTAATACCACAGGATATTTTATAAAGTGTAATCTATAGGTTAAAGTATACTTCAAGTACCTAAGAATCCTTGTTAAAGTCTTCTAATGATCATGGCTTGGATTACTTATGAACCTACTAAGTTTATTCATAGCAAATGCTATTTCCGGTCGAGTGCAATTTGTAATATAAATAAGACTGCTTATAACAAGTGAATACTTTAGTTGTGAGACACATTCATCCGTATTTTTGACTAAGTGTAAACTCGTGTCAGTAGGGGTTTTCGCAGAACTTTCCTCAAGTACATTATATCTTTTAAGTATACTCTCAATGTAGTGAGATTGGGAAAGTATAATTTCTTCTAATGTCCTAGAGATCTTAATCCCTAATATTACATCAGCCACACCCAAGTCTTTCTTATCAAAATGTTTTGTTAACATTCTCTTGGTATTTAGTATTATTTCGTGACTATTGACTATTATCAACATGTCGTCTACATATATACATACAATCACGTAGACCTTTGGTATATGTTTAATATATACACACTTGTCACACTCATTTATCTTAAGCCTATTAGACAATAATATTTTGCCAAACTTCTGATGTCATTGTTTAGGATCTTGTTTCAATCCATACAAGAACTTAAATTGTCTACAAACCTTTTGTTTGTGATTAGGAGAGACGAACCCTTTGGGTTGTTCGTGTATATCTCCTCTTGTAACTCACCATTTAGGAATGGTGTCTTTACATCCATTTGATGAATCTCAAGGTTATGTAATATTACAATAGCAATTAACAACCTTATTGAAGTGATTCTAGTTATGGGTAAATAGGTATCAAAGAAGTCAAGTCCTTCTTTTTGTCTATATCTCATGGCAACTAATCTAACCTTATATTTGTCAATGGATCCATCCGGTTTTAGTTTCCTTTTGAAAATCCATTTACACTCTAAATGCTTGTTCCCAGGAGGTAAATCAACTAACTCCCAAACATGATTTTGCATTATAGAATCTATTTCACTATTGAAAGCTTCTTTCCAATGCGGTGCTTCTGGTGTAGACATTTCTTCATCGAAAGTCTTTGGTTCATTTTCTACCATACATGTTAGAAAATCTTGGCCAAACGAAGTGGATATTCTAGCCCTTCTAATAGGTCTTGTTTCTTCCTCATGTGAAGTTTCATTATAGTATCATGTTCTTTTATTTGAACTTACATCTTACTTTTATATGGAAAAATATTCTCAAAAAATGATGTATTTATTAATTCAATGATTGTTCCTTCATGTACATCTTGAATTTCAAATTTATGTAGAATGAAATGATATGCATTACTATTATTGAAGTACACAATAAATATACAATCAATCGTCTTAGGACCAATTTTCACTTGTTTAGGTTTAAGTATTTCAACCTTAGCCAAACACTCCTACACTTTCAAGTACGGGTAAGAAGGATGATAACATGTTCATTAGTTCGTATGTAGTTTCTTCTATTTTCTTAAGGGGTATCTTATTAAAAATGCTATTTGCCAATAGAATAGCTTCCCCCACAAGTCTTGAGGTAGACCAGAACTTATCACATTGAGTTCATGATCTCTTTAAGAATTCAATTTTTGCGTTCAGAAACACTATTTGATTGGAGTGAGTAAGGTGTTGTTGTTTGATAAATGATTTCATGCTCGGAACAATATTTTTCAAAGGGTGCCCTGTATTCATCACCTCTATCACTACGAATACATTTTATTCATTTACTAAGTTGATTTTCAACTTCCGTCTTATAATGTTTAAAGACATCTAAAGCTTTGTCTTTACTTCATAGTAGAAAGACATATCAATATTTTGTACAATCATCAATGAAAGTTATAAAGTATTTCTTAAGGTTAATACCCTAAATAGTCACTGAACTTTGCCTAAAGTTCCCAGTAGGTCACCAAACTTCAAAACTTCCCTAAGTAATCACTAAACTTTGCAAAAATTTCCTAGGGGGTCACTAAACTTCAAAACTTCCCTAGATAGTCACTCCACTTTACAAAAAGTTCTTAGGGGGTCACTGAATCATTGATGTATGGGGTCCCAATTTGCAAAGTTCGGTGATCTCCTGGGAACTTTTGACAATGTTCAGTGACTATTTAGGAAAGTTTTGAAGTTCAATGACCATCTAAGAACTTTTTGCAAAGTTCAGTGACTAATTAGGGAAGTTTTGAAGTTCGGTGACCTCCTATGAACTTTTGGGCAAAGTTCAGTGACTCTTTAGGGTATTAACTTTATTTCTTTTAGTTTGAACAAATTTCAAGTCACATATATCGCTATGTATTAACTCTAAAGGTGTCGTGTTCCTTTGAATTGAGTGAAAATGTGTTTTGGCCAACTTTGCTTCAACACATACTTCACACCTATTATTAGGATCAACCTTAAGCGTTGGAATTAAAATTTGATTTATAAGTTTACGCATTAATTTATAATTGATGTGTTCTAATCGACTATGCCATAAACAAGACAATTTAAACATATAAGTTTTATTCATAATGTTTTGTTTTGGTACAATTGTAAGAATGTTCACTATGAACATTCCATCACATAAGTATCATTTACCAACATACATCTCATTCTTAGTGAGTACAAATTTATCCGATACGAATACAAGTTTAAAGCCATTTTTGCTAAGTAGATATCCAGATTTAAGATTCTTGCGAATGTTCGGTACATTTAGGACATTATTCAAAGATTGTCCTAAATAATGTCCTCAATAATGTCCTACATGTACGGGTACATGTACCGGACATTCGCAAGAATCTTGAATCTGGATAGCGATTGTTTCTGAATGTAACAATGTTGAAAATTCAAGAGAATGGTAGGTTGATACTGGTGTTACTCGTCACATTTGTGCAAAAAAGACTGTTCTCTAACTACAAAGAGTTAATTGGAGAACAACTTTTTATGAGAAATTCTGCAAGTTCTAAAGTTGAAGGACAAGAGAAAATTACTTTGAAGATGACATTCGGTAAAGAACTTGAAATTCTTGTACTTGACTTATCACGATTTTGGAGTCTACCATTTTATAGTATAAAAACTTGCCAACAATGAACTTAACTTTGCTTCAACACATACTTCACACCTATTATTAGGATCAACCTTAAGCGTTGGAATTAAAATTTGATTTATAAGTTTACGCATTAATTTATAATTGATGTGTCCTAATCGACTATGTCATAAACAAGACAATTTAAACATATAAGTTTTATTCATAATGTTTTGTTTTGGTACAATTGTAAGAATGTTCACTCTGAACATTCCATCACATAAGTATCATTTACCAACATACATCTCATTCTTAGTGAGTACAAATTTATCCGATACAAATATAAGTTTAAAGCCATTTTTGCTAAGTAGATATCCAGATTTAAGATTCTTGCAAATGTTCGGTACATTTAGGACATTATTCAAAGATTGTCCTAAATAATGTCCTCAATAATGTCCTACATGTACGGGTACATATGCCGGACATTCGCAAGAATCTTGAATCTGGATAGCGATTGTTTCTGAATGTAACAATGTTGAAAATTCAAGAGAATGGTAGGTTGATACCGATGTTACTCGTCACATTTGTGCAAAAAAGATTGTTCTCTAACTACAAAGAGTTAATTGAAGAACAACTTTTTATGAGAAATTCTGCAAGTTCTAAAGTTGAAGGACAAGGGAAAATTACTTTGAAGATGACATTCGGTAAAGAACTTGAAATTCTTGTACTTGACTTATCACGATTTTGGAGTCTACCATTTTGTAGTCCAAAAACTTGCCAACAATGAACTTCTTTGTTCTGGCATCCTCGATCTTGTACTTCTTTTCCAATGAATCCAATAGATTCTTGGCTGAGTCCATTGAACTATACATTCCATAAAGTGTATTATCCAATCCATTTAGGATCTAATTTTTACAAATGAAATCCGAATGCTTCCATGCATCCAATGCAATAATCGACTCAGATTATTTTCTCCTTCTTGTACAGCAGGAGCCATTTCTTTTAGAAACTTTACCAAATTTAAAGTTGTAAGATAAAATAACATCTTTTGTTGCCACCTTTTAAAATCCACACCTGCAATTTTTTCAATTTTTCTCCATGTGGGATGTGAGAGTTTGATAAATGTATGGCCAAAGGTGGAACCACATGATTTGTACAATTTGTTGTTTGACTCGAAGTAGTCTAAACAAGATTCATTTATGTTATAAACAGAAGTTCAACGTACAACATAATGAAAGAAAAAAAATAGCACAAAAAGACTTATTTCAAAGATGAAGAATGATGTAACAACCACAAACAAACGGATATTGCCCCGCAAAGGTGCGACGGTATACGTCACTTGTCTCCCAAGATACAACAGATATAACTCGTGATAGAAGTACTTCAAACCACAAGTAATAACGAACTTGGAACGAAATTTTCTCTCTACATGAAAATGTTTTTAGAATGACTTTTGGAGAGTATTTTGCAAGAGTTTTTGATGTAATACTTAATAAAATGATATTGATGCATAATAGACGTCCAAATGGTCATATATATAGAAGATGAAGAAGAAGGGTTGTGATTGAAGTGTTGCGCCCTAAACTTAGCAACCTTTGCCAAAAGTCATAGCATTTTTGCTGTCGCTAACATGTCCATGGCCTTTCGTTCAAGCAACAATGACACATGTTCATTAGAACCTCTCTCGCTTGCTTGTCGCTAGACTGTTGCTCGAGCGATAGAGTTAACCATTTTTCTAACCCGTATATCCTTTTTTTATCCAACTTTGGACTGCAATTTCTCATTCACCTGGATTTGATTTTGAGATACCAAATATACTATGACGATCTACTCGACGAGTAGAATAAGTTAATCTATTTATATTAATAATTTAACTATCGGATCAAGTCCGAATATTTGGTCAAAGTTGAAACGAAAGTCATTTTCCCTACTTAATTTCATTTTCATTCTCTAAACCAAATTCCAACAATGAGTAATGCTACTATGATATCCCAATCCATTTCATATAACTGGTTTGGAAGATCATTCAATCCCAACTTGCATTCTGAAAACAAAAGATTTTGCACTGGCATGCATCCATTCTGCACTTGTTATTTAACCGATGAAATTCGCTCTTTCACTTCGCTTATTTTGGTGGAGTACTACACGTCGTAGGCTTTAGTTTTTGGTAATGAGAAAAATAAAAAATAATATTGGAATAATGAGTACACTACAAAATTGTATTTTCTTTTTCATTTTTAGCTCTTATTGGATTAGAATTATAATTGTAAATTTATTGTGTTGTATGTATTGAAAATATATTTTAACTGTGGTGTGAATATAATGTTGTGTAGTGAGTAAATTTTGTAGTAGTTATATAATTACCCATTTTAAAATTTTAATATGGATACATTTAGAGTTGGATAAATATATAAGAATGACCGATGAAAATAACTACTCTAAAAAATAGTAACTTACATTGAGTGTTAATAGTTTTGTTAAGAGAGTGAAGAACATATTTTATTATTAGATTTTTAAAATTAATAAAGTTTACTTTTTCTGTGATATTCGTCAAATCAATTTAGTGTTATTCTCACTTTTGCTTGTTTCATTTTTCCGATTCCACTACTCGCTACACATTTTATGGGGATTTTTCCCAACAAAAACCACCTACTTAAAATGTTTCTTGGGCATGCTCATTCGAAATGGGTTGCACATGTTCTGCATCATGTCGTCTTGTCTCCGAATTTTAGGTGATTTAGTCGAAAGAATTTGGAACATAGACGACTTTTGACAAGCAAAATGCTTCTGTTTGAGGAAGTTGGTCGTGGCCAATCATATTGCACCTCTAAACTTCCATGTGCTTTTCACAAAAGTGAACAAGGCCGACTTCTACGGGTTAACCCGTGTGCACCTTCAACCTGATCGAATAAACTGAATCACACATTCGGTTGACCAAGGCTCATCTCAAATAGAGCTCTAACAAGGAAAAGCTCTAATAAAACAGTCTCAAGCAATGAACTCAAGGCGAACCATTCAGGGTGTAGTTTAGGATAGCTTAGGTTAAGAATCAAGCTAGGCTTGTCTCAATCTATCATGGTGAATAATTTTTTTAGTATGCTAAGAGGGTTGTTTGGCATTTATTCTTTTGAAATTATGTTCTATCAAAATCATTTTCAACCATATATTTTATGAGATTCACAATTTTCTCTCAACCACCCAAAAAAATAAAATAAAATTAAATAATCATTTTTCACTTGAAAAGTTCTATGCCAGACAAGTTTTAAACGAGTTCCATACGAGCCAGGCACTGGTCACGTTGGCTGATGGCATAACATATTATCGTTTATGATTCAAGAAATGCAGTCATACATATTCGTCAAATTAGGCAATGTTACTATACAAGGGGAATTTCACCCTGCAGAATGTTTTTTGCCAGCGTTTCACAACATGGGGTTCATCCTGCACCACCAGAAACAACTCTGAATTGGAAACCTGATGCAGGCTGAGAACTAGTAAACTGTTCAACAACAATATCTACTTATGAAATGCTGCAATTTACAACAGATTTGAATAATACATTATGACGTGCAAGGACTGTCAAGACTTCAATATTCCTCTGTCACTCATTCGATTGACGACTCTAGACGCATCGTTTAATCTATTTGCTCTTTCATATATGCTAGCCACAACAAGATGCAACTCTTTCTTGTTGACATTAGGATCCAAGTCCAGGCTCTGAAATAACTTGTCAACCATCTCGAAGTCTCTCCTTGCACCGCAAAGGCTCAGCATCTGAAAGTGCACTTCGTCCGAGAAAACACACCCCTCTTCCTGAAGCTCCTGATATAGGGCATCTGCTTTTTCAAACTCCCGCAATTTCCCATAAGCATTGAGCACAAAAGATATCACTTTAGAATCGGGAAAATATCCAGCACTTCTCATCTTCTCAAAAGCTTCAATAACATTTGTGTACTTTCTGTTTCTAGAGAAAAGACCAATCACGCACTCAAAGACGGCTATATCTTTCACCTCTCCAGCATCGACAGCCTGTCTGAAAACCCAAGTGGCTTCTTCTACACGACCAGCGCCAGAAAGAATAGTAATTGCAGTTTCTCTGGGGATATTATCTGGACGCTTCAGTTCGTGCAACAGACGTTTAGCATGAGCAACCAAACCAGCCCTCTCATATGCAACGATCATTGTTTGATAAAGAACCTGATCAATTTCAATCCCAGAGATCCGCAGTTTCTGGAACAGCATCGCTGCTCGCTCCAACTTCCCTACCTTACCCCAAATTGATATTATTGTTGAATAAGTAATAGCATTGGGCTCAATACCCTTACTCTGCATCTCTTGAATAAGATTATTAGCCTTTTCATGCTCAAGTGTCTTCCCATAAATCTTAATCATGGTGTTATACGTAATAACGTTCTGCTCAATATCCTTTCTCTGCATCAACCTAAACAAATGAATTGCCTCCCCAAAGAGCTCAGCATCGCCATATACCCTCAAAAGGGTATTATAACTAATAACATTTGGCTCTATTCCCATCTTCCTCATGCTCCAAAACAGCCTATCCGCATCCTTTGCCATGTCGAGCTGCCCATACACATCGATCATTATGTTACAAGTCGTGAGATCAAGCAAACACTTAACCTCCCTCATCTCTGAAAACACCAACAATGCCTCCAAAAACTTCTGATTCTCAACATACATGGTCAAAAGCGTAGAGTAGCTCACAGTGTCGGGTATAACCCCCACTGACCTCATTTCACTAATCAATGACCGTGCTTCTCGAAAAAGCTTAGCTTTCCCAAACACATTAATCATTGAATTATAGGCAACAAGATCAGGAGTTATACCAGATCTCTTCAGCCTCGAAAAAATTGAAATGGCCTTCGAGTAATCACACAATTTTCGCGACAACTCAATCAAATTGCTGTACAAAACCAGGTCCCCTGACACCCGGTCCTGTTCCATTTTCTGAAGCCAAGACAAAGCTTCATCAAACATGCCCTCTTTCCCAAAATGCGTAATTAGAGTAGAATAAGTATACCTGTCAGGTGAAAGCGATCGTTGACGCATTTCGTCGAACAGTCCATAAGCAAGAGACCACTGCTTCGCTCGCAGTACATTGCGCAACACAACGTTGTATGCAAACACCGAGGGAGTGTAAAGGGCTTCCTCATTAATCCAATCCAGCAGCGCCAACGACCTTTGCCAGTCAGGCTCACGTGATAAAAGACTGACCATGAACCGAATAGAAAGAACTCGATCTTTATACTGTGACATTACAGCATACAGTTGGTGCTCATTTTCAGTCTGCCCAATTGACGATAACAGCTCGTCCATGTCAACGCTATGGTCCAAGTAAACCACCTTTTCCTGTCGGCGGAACCGTTGAGACGGAGCCGACTGTCTCCGACGCCAGACATCCTTGGTTGAGGCATATGCAGATGGGATTGCGAAATTTATGAAACGGGTTCGATTTCCGCTTTGGTTTTTGAATGGTACTATGATGTTCAATGGAGGAGCGGCATTGGAGTAGTGTACGTGCATGTGAGTTCTTGGGAATGAGCACGTATTCATTTGACAGTGCAGAGTCCTTTGAACATATGATTGGAAAATCGATTTCTACTGGTAACATGTGGAGATAAATAAATTATATTTATGAACAGTAGTGGATCCAATATTTGGAGTGAGTACGGGGTTAGGGATGACAACGGGTTAG
>CAIGRF010145232.1:20273-30849 GCA_903798235.1 Fraxinus ornus
AATTTCGTTACTTGACTTTAAATTTATGCATTTTATAAATGTTATACTAGAGTTTTATGACTTTCATCCATCAATTTTATTTTACATTGTGTTACAGTTGGTGTTATTATTAGTATTGGTTAGTTCTTTGACTAATAAAATATTTTCTATTTTCTTCAGATTAGTGGTATATTTATTGTCCTAATGAATTCTCTGCAAACTGGTAATGAAGAGCCTAAGTTTATTAATTTTGAAAGTATTTTCGAAAGCACAAGTAAATCGTATAATGCTTTCATTCGTCAACAACAAAATCGAAGGCAGACGGATAGGAGGAATCGAGTTCAAACCGTAAGTATTGATCATCGTAAAAGTATAAATGATCCTATGTTATCTCAAAATAATAATTTTGCCGTTGCTTATGTGCATGCATCTATAATACATTCTTATTCTGAGGGTTCCACTTCAAATGAAGAATGGACTAATGTTTTTTACTATGATTATTATCTATAACATTATGGAACAGATCCTTCAAAATTCAAGCTTCATCATGAGACATCTTTTGTTTTGACTAGGATTTCGTTTTTTTTTTTTTTTATATAATTCAATGTTATATCTCCTTCATTCTTATTAATTGATTTTCTTTCTAAAATGACATATACTTGAAGCTTGAACTTTTTTTTTTATTGCATAATTTTAGTATATCTCATCCAAATCATTGACTGTTAAGTGTAAAAAAAAAAATATATTATACCTTCAGTACTTAAGAAAATGCTACCAAAAACGAAGATAAATATATTTTTTTGAAATGCTAACATTACCTTCGTAATCACATTGTCCGTGCATTGCACGGGCAATAGACTAGTAATATATATAAATGGTAAAATCAGCAGCCTACTATCCCAAAAGTGCCAACTCCTTTTCTTCTACGTGAATCCGGCTTTTTGCTCATTTTTTTCAATGTTGGTCCCCTTTTTTCGTATATATATATATATATATTACTTCACAACTTATCTGTTATGAGTGTGAATGTGATCTATTATGTTGTTACCATTATTGCGATTGTGATCCAAACTATTTATATTACATTGTGTCTATAACTTATTGCAACGTTTGATTGTGACTTACACTCATAATAGAGGTCACAATCTTCCAATCATCTCAGTCACAATGGCATACTTGTCAATAAAATTCACTAAAAAAGTTGACCCACAATTAGTTTAGACACTACTAAACTTTAGTTGACTCTGGCCACCTAACTTGTAAATCACCAATGAACTCATTTGGTGGTCGCTGCACTTCATAGCAACTCTAAGCTACTTTTCCTTTCTCTTGGATCACCAATAGCCAACTCGTTCTGGAGTACTAGAACTTCAAGCGTTTCTTCTCCCAACTTCAAAACTCTAAAGGCTTACACGTGAAGATAGAATTTTTGGTATTTGATTTTTAGATCTTTCTGTGTTTTGATATGTGGCTAAGGTAAGAGAATATTAGAATATCTAATTAACCTTCGTAGGATAATTTTTGTAGGTTTCTATAAAGGAAAATATCCTTATTCTCTTATGAAAATAATAATTGATACAAATATTTATAGCCTAAATTGATCAAAGAATATTACCAACTGGGCTACAAAACAGGGATTTAAACAAGCATAAAGAAAGGAAACTTCTAACTTCATAACAAATCATCTAAATCAATGGATTTAGATTTTATTGGAATAAAACAACCTAAATCTATCTGGCACCTAAGACTTTGACACTCACTTTAAGTTGGTGCATAAATGTCAATCATACCCAATTTGCTAACAAAAAGCTTGAAGTTAAGTCTGAATAATCCTTTGATGAGGATATTTTCTATCTATTGCATTGTTGGAATATATGGCATACATATAGCTCCATCATCAATATTCTCTTTAATGAAGTGTTTGTCAACTTCCACGTGTTTGGTTCGATCATGTTGTATTGGGTTCTAAGCAATACTGATTGTAGCCTTGTTGTCACAGTACAACTTCATTGGCAGGTTCATAGTCATCTTTAATTCTTTAAGAACCCTCTTCAGTTGTAGCATTTCACAAACTCCATGAGTCATAGCTCTATTTTCTACTTCGGCACTACTCGTTGCAATCGAGTTCTGTTTCTTACTTCGCCATGTGACTATGTTGCCCCAAATAAATGTGTAGTATCCCGATGTTGACTTTCTATCAATAATCGATCTAGCCCAATTAGCATATGTGTATGCCTCAATGGTTCGTAGTGTAGACCTTTGGTAGAGCAGACATTTTCCTGGTATGCTCTTCAAGTATCTCAAGATTTGATATACAGCCTCAAGGTGTTTCTCATAAGGTATGCATGAACTGACTTACCAAACTTACAGCAAATGTAATATCAGGCCATGTGTGTGATAAATATATCAACTTCCCTACCAAACTTTGGTAGCGAAATGTATCCAGGGGTTCAACCTCCTAGTTGTCTCCAAGCTTCTGGTTAGAATCTGTTGGGGTTTCTGTTGGCCTACAACCACTCATTCCAGTCTCTTTAAGAAGATCTAGATCATACTTCCTTTGAGAGACAACATTCCCCTCTTTGACCTTGCAACTTGCATTTCGAGAAAATATCTCAAAGATCCTAAGTCATTTATCTCGAATTCCGCAGAGAGAGATCTCTTCAATCGGTTCATCACTGACACATCATCTCCGATAAGAATATGTCATCCACATATATAATTAGTACAACAATCTTCCATTCAGACAAATGTTTCACAAACATAGTATGATCTCCTTGTCCTTGTGTATACACCTAATTTTTAACACACTGAGTAAACTTCTCAAACCAAACTCTTGGTGACTATTTTAGTCCGTACATGGATTTCTTCAGCTTACATACCTTCGAACCAAACTTCTTCTCAAAAATTGGGGGTGCATCCATATACATTTTTTCCTCCAATTCTCCATTGAGAACTGTATTCTCTACATCTAATTGTTACAGAGGCTAGTCGAGATTGATTGCCAGTTATAGAAGAGTTTTAATAGTATTCAACTTTGCTATAGGAGCTAATGCCTCTAAGTAATCGATGCCATAGGTTTGAGTGAATCCTTTTGCAACCAATCGAGCCTTATATCTTTCAAGTGTTCCAACTTGTATTTTATTGTGAACGCCCATTTGCATCCCACCTGAAAGTTACGGATTACCAAATAAATTGCTACTAAGTTACCAAATGGTTATGAATTATCCGATTTTAATTTTGATACTATGCGGAATTAATCAATCAAAAGCAACAAGTCACTTTTAATTATATCTAGATGATTAAGCTTGCACACGTCCAATTATCCTAAGTTTGAATGTCAGTTTGTAATATGGAAAGCAATAAATAATACCAATATTGATGATAGAGAAACCTAACTGGGTAAAAACTTCGGGACCAAGCCATTATCTCCACTATAGATAATATGGATTACAATCTGTTTCCAGTCTAGCAATTTCCACTAATTCCCGCTGTTGTAATTCCTGTAATCTCCAAGATCTGCTGGTTCTTCCAAACTCACGATCTGCTATAGTAGATACTATCTAGCCAACCTGCTAGACTTTCGGTTCAAGATCCACCTCCTGTAGCTTCCAAGATCCTTTCAACTTCCTGATCTTCTTCAATTGTCTCTTCCAAGTGGATTTTCAAGAATCTCCAATTCTTTTACTTTTCCTGTGCTTGCAATCCAACCTCTCTCAACCTCCAGAAACTTCTGAAGTCCAATCGAGAAAGTGCCTTNTTAGGAAGGAGATGTTTCGAATTCTTTAATATGATGTTTTCCCAAACAAGTTGTTATGATCTCAAAAAGAAAAGATGAATCACGTTGAAAGAATATGTTCTTGGATCTTTAGAGAAAAAGATAAGGTAATGAAAATAATGAAAACCATCTATAAATTTCATCCAATGACTTAGATATTTATAGGAGAGAATAATTAGGTTAAATGGGCTGGAAAAAAAATACTTTAAAACAGCAATTAGGGTTTCTCAAATCGACCTGTCGCTCGAGCGAGAAGCTGGCGACATGCGAGTGGTGAGCGGCGAGCGACACACTGTCGCTCGAGCGAGAGCTCAGCGACAGTCAGACAACGGGCATTCTGCTTTTATCGCTCAAGCAACGTCCAGACGATAGGCTAGCAAAAATGCGACGCCGTGTTTCTTCTATTTTCATGCTCGAAGCCTAGATATGCAATGCACATGCACATACACAATCACATGCACATGCACATGCTCACTCTTACTGCAAATTATCAATGTTTTTATACAGTATACAAATGTATCTATGTCTCTCCCCAATGACCCCTCATGCATAAAATGCAAATCTCAATTTTGTTCAATGCTCCCTCTATGTATATTCTCTCTCCCCTTTTTGTCATAAATGATGAAAGGATAAACAAACTTTTAACATTAACATATAATCACTCAAAAATGCAGTCGTTATCATGCATAAGTATAATCAATGTATATAAAACCTTCCCTCATACTCAGTTCAAGTTAACATGAAGTAAATTGTATAAGTGACCCATGTGTGTAAAGTGTCACTAATCATTTGCAAGCAGGACCCCAAACCTTAATTTTTGTGAGAAATGACATGCTAAACATTATTGTCAATAAGTATATTCCTCTACTTATGAAAATCAAATCATTTAAAGTACATTAGGACCTTTAAATAACAGCTCATTTTATATTGATGTTTTCTTTTTCTCCCCCTAACTCTTTACAAATATATTTTTCAATATTTTAAGCTCATAGTTTTTTTTCCAAATCTTAGGTGCAGACTTTTCTTCATTAAGCGACTTAAATGACCCCTGTAACTAGTTTTAGGTCGGTTAACCCAAGTCGATTGACCATATGCACCAAGTTATGAAAAACCCCTCGGGCTTAATTACTATAGTCAAATAGGCTCCGAAGAAGAACATAAGATATTGAGCTTTTTATGATCGAGGATAAATTTGATTTTAAGTCTAATAAATAAGGTCAATTCTTGTTCAAAGTCACCTTACTAAAATGTGACTACCATTACAAATCTCACACAAGCGGTAGAGTCTCACTGACAATAGCAACTAGTGTACAGTGCAGATGGTACATGAAGACGCATATACTAAGTACCCCATAAATAATCTAAGTCAGCAATGAAAACTATGTTACAACTCATCGATTAAACCATGCTTGATCACAACCATAAGTTCAGGAATGTTATATATCATGCTGTAAAAACAAATTCCATCATTTTTTTTTTTTTCAATTTTCAATTTTTTTGTTTTTCTTTTAAAACATGAATGTACTATGCAAAAAAAAAAAATGTCAAACACACAAGTAAACATAACATAAATAAATAAAAAAGATATGCATGAAATTTCTATCTAGAAAACAAATAAACAAATATGATGCATGCATAAATCAATATCACACAATGATAAAACATGAGCATGCACCAAAAAATATCTAATTAGTTAGGTACTCAAATGCTCTTACCTTTAAGAGCGCCGTGATCTATTTCACAATTATTTAAATAACTTTTCTTCACCCAAACTTGCCTAGTGATAGGAATATTCCTATTCATCCGTGTCATTAACTTCGTCAATTGACTCACTTGATTAGTAAGAAAGTCAATATGACCAATAAACTTCTGATTCTTATTTCTATTTATGTTTCGATTTCTATTTCTATTCAGGAAATGATGACACATAGGATTTATGTGTCATAACTCACCACAGTTAAAACATGTAGGGATAAACCTAAGACTAATGTTACGTGGACGCTGACGTCTATTCCTAGTTTAGGCTGGTCAGTAGCAGGGACAAATATGGTATTGGACGTACTAGCACTCTTCTCCTTAAAACCTAGACCTCCCTTATTTCCAGCCGGGTTGCCCATTCCTAAAATGTATCTTACTTTTCAAAACCACTAGAGAAGGCAAGTAGTTGAGACTTAGAGTATTCTAGATCGCTTAGAAGGTTCTTAACCAGAATTTCTAAGGTCTCTTTCTCATTGGTCAACTCGCTAACTCTCCTAGAGGTCTTTTCAAGCTCACTGGTAAGGTTCTTAACCTGAGTCTCTAAAGTTTCATTCATGGATTTTACTTCACTCAGGTTCCTTATTCCTCGCACTCAAGGATTTGTTTTTAGTAAAAATCTTAAGAATCTCTTCATACATCTTATCATAAGCCTCTTGAATATCTTCCTTATTCATAGACTCTTCATTAGAATCCTCGTCACTATCCATGTCCTCTTCTCTTTCACTCCCCTGGTCAGATCCTTCCTTAACCCTAACAGTAAAGGCAATATATTTTCTACTTTTCTCACGAGTGAATTTCTCCCTCTGATTGTCCGAGTTAGACTCGTCATTAGTGAGAGTAGCATTCATAACCTATCTGAATTTTTCTTACTGCTAGGACACTCACTTCTAACGTGACTAAAACTTCGATAATTATGGCACCTCACAGATTTAGATTTTCTCATAGATTCACTCGGGCCACCTTTGTGTCTCTCTTGAGGATTATTTTTCTTCCTAAACATTTTTCAGAATTTTTTAGCAGTGTAAGTTAATCCTCTTCATTAAGAAAATATGAATCTGAGGACTTTTTATGACTATTCCTCATAGTTTTTAAGGCCACTGACTTATCGTTTGTAAGTATAGCTAATGTAAGTTCATAAGTATGGAGATATCCAACTAGCTTTTCTACCTAGATAGAGTTTATATCCTTACTCTCCTCAATAGGAGTGATTTATGTCCTAAATCTCTTAGGTAATGATCTAAGGGTTTTTCTAACAATTTTAGGCTACGAGATTCTCTCGCCTAGGTTGAAAATTTAGGCTCCGGGATTCTCTCACCTGGTTGAAACTAGAATTTACTATATCGTTTATGCTCGCATAGAATTCATCAAATGTCTCATCCTCTTTCATCATAAGCTCTTCAAATCTAGTAGTCAACATCTACAATTTAGAATTTTTAACAGCATGAGTTTCCTCATGTGTGGTCTGTAGAATATCCAAAATCTCTTTGACTACCTCACACATGGACACTCTCCTAAACTCTTTCGGGGATATCCCTATAAATAAGGCATGTAAAGCTTTACTGTTTCAGTTACATTCATCTAATTTCGTCCCAGTCCAGTTAGCAATGGGAGTGGAGATAACTTCATTATTAACTATAGAACTAGCGGCATTCCAACCATTAATTACTACCATCGAAATAAGGCAGAACATATAATGAACTACTCATCTAGATAATATGGATTAAGGAACGAATTTGGGCTCTGATACCAATTGAAAGTCACAGATTACCAAATTAATTGCTACTAAGTTATCGAATGGTTATAAATTATCCGTTTTTAATTTTGACTCTACGTGCAAAATTAATCAATCAAAAGCAACAAGTCACTTTTAATTGTTTCTAGATGATTAAGCATATATGTCCAATTATCCTAAGTTTGAATACCACATTTTGTAATATGGAAAGCAATAAATAATACTAGTATTGATGATGGAGAAACCCAATAGGGTAAAAACTCCGGGACTAAGCCAGTTACCTCCACTATAGACAATATGGATTACAGTCCGTTTTCAGTCTAGCAGATTCCACTAGTATCCGCTGTTGTAATTCTTGTAATCTCTAAGATCTGTTGTTTCTTCTAAACTCATGATCTGCTACAGTAGATACTATCTAGCCAACCCGATAGACTTCCCAATCTACCTCCTGTAACTTCCAAGATCCGCTGTCTCCTTCCAGTTTTCTGATCTTCTTCAATTGTATCTTCCAAGTAGATTTCCAAGAATCTCCAATTTTTGTGATTTTCCTCGGTACAATAATATTTGGGCTCTCAAATTGATCAACAGATGTGGGTGTGCATGGTTCATCAAGTTGAAAATATTTTTCCTAATCTTCCATTTTTCTCCTCCCTGAAGATTAGTAGTAAAAAATTGCGTTAACTAAAAAAAAAAGTGATATCCATAGTGATAAGCATTTTTTTTGAAATTGATTTAAAATATTTGCATCATTTTTGAGTGGTGGCATATGCAATAAACACACATTTTCGAGCTCGGGATTCAAGCTTGCTTATGTTTTGGTCATGACTATGAATAAACGTAGTGCACCCAAATACTTTTAGAGGTAAAGAAGTTAAAAGCCTATTTGTTGGATAGATAAAAAGAAAAACATCCGAAGGAGTTTTAAAATTCAAAATTTTACTAGGTATACGATTAATTAAATATGTTGCAGTTAAAATTTCCTAGCCCCAAAGGTATTTATTTAGGTACCATATTTTGAAATAGTAATGCCCGAGCTACTTCTGATAGACACCCCATTTTGTTGAGAGTATTAATTCAAGAACTCTGATACACAATGCCTATTTCTAAGAAAAAGTGGCTCAAGTATTTGTTAAAGAATTCTTTTCCATTATCACCCCTCAAAATTTGATTTTTTTGCTTAAAACTGGGTATGCACCATCTTGTGAAAAGTTAAGAAAATTATTTCAGCTTCAGATTTTTCTCTCATCAAATAGACCCAAGTCAATCTCGTATGATTGTCAATAAACATTACAAACCACCATTTACCAGAAGGTGTGGAAATCCAACTAGGCCCCCAAACATCACTATGAATTATGGTAAATGGACTAGATGCTTTGTAAGGTTGAGATGAAAAAGAAGTGCGAAGATGTTTAGCTAGTATATGTGGAAGTTGATGAAGAAGAAAGCAAAATGGAAGCTAGGGTTCCATGAGATTAATCAATTAATTGGAAAAGGGAGATTACAAAGGAATAAATAGTAAAAAGGCAAAAAGACTAAACTACCCTAATCAATTAAATAAAACTACCATTCTACCCTTTAACATCCCACTTCAAACTCAAGATGTAACAGTAAGAAGTATCGAGAGTTTGTTAATCAAAAAATGAAAATGCTGAACAGGATGTGATTTCGTGAAAAAATCAGCCAGTTGCATTGAAGAAGAAACAAAAGGTAGAGTAAGAGTACCATGCAGAAGATGGTGACGAATGAGATGGCAATCAATCTCAATGTGCTTTGTCCGCTCATGAAATACGGAGTTGTGAGATATCTGAATAGCGCTCTTATTATCACAATACATAGGAGTTGGAGTAGAAAGAATAACACCCATATTTGCAAGTAACCAACGCAGCCAAATAATTTCAGTGGTAGTAGATACCATAGCACAATACTCAGCCTCGATAGAAGATCGAAAAACAATAGTTTGCTTCTTACTTTTCCAGGAGATAAGAGAATCACCCAAAAATATACAAAAACCAGTGGTAGATTTACGATCAGTTGGATCACTAGTCCAATCAGTATCAGAGTACGCACGTAGCTCTAAAAACGATGTTGATATAAATAAGAGACTCTGAAAACAAATGCCACGAAGATAGCGCAAAATACGAACAACAGCAGCCCAATGAACTGTAGTAGGAGATGCAACAAACTGGCTAACAATATGAATAGCATATGCAATATCTGGACAAGTAATAGTAAGATATACCATACAACCAACATTTGTACGATATAAAGTAGGATCTGTCAAAGGTCTACCATCAAAGGGAGAATCCGAACGTTAGTCTTAAGAGGAGTATCAATAGTTCGAGTATCAGTAAGACGAGCACGTTCAATGACGTCAGATGTATACTTAGACTGAGATAAAAGATAACCCTTAGGAGAATAAGCAACCTCAATACCTAAGAAATAGCGTAGAGGACCCAAGTTCTTCATTTCAAATTGACGAGCTAATTATGACTTCAAGATAACAATGCCATCAATATCATCACCAGTAATAATCATGTCATCAACATATAAAGAAAGGATAATATGGCCTGCTGATGTGCACCGAACAAAGAGAGCTGAATCATGATGACTAGATGAAAAGCCAAATGAGGCAATAACAGTTTTCAAACCAAGCACGAGGTGCTTGTTTTAAACCATAAAGTGCCTTCTTGAGTTTACAAAAATCTCCAGGGTTATAAGAAACACTAAAAGCCTCGTGAAGAGTTCCATTCAAGAAGGCATTTTAACATCCATCTGAAAAATACTCTATCGACGAACAGATGCAATAGCAATCAGTGTACGAATAGTAGTCATCTTTGCAATAGGAGCAAAGGTCTCATCATAATCCATACCATACTGTTGATTGAATCCCTTAGCAACTAATCTAGCTTTACATCGCTCAGCTGAGCCATCAGCTTTTGTTTCTATCTTATAGGCCCAACGAGAACCAACAACACGTTTACCAACCGGCAATGGAACCAAATCCCAAGTTTCAGTCTTATGCAGTGCAGAGAGTTCCTCAGCCATAGCCTCCTCCCAAAGTGGATCAAGAATAGCCTCTTTATAGGAAGAAGGCTCAGATAGTTTGTGAATAGAGGTTAAAAGACAATTAAAGGGATTTGAATAGCAAGAATAAATAAAATCTGGTAACTGGGTAGACTTACGAGAACGCTGAGGATATCGAGGGGGTGGAGAGGGATCTACAATCTCAGAAGTGCTTGGGAGGCCATAGATGGAGTAGGAACATCAAGAACTTCTTGATCCATTACATTTGTACATGTAGTGTATTAAGTATCTATAAAGCATGGGGTATG
>CAIGRF010145232.1:35774-58408 GCA_903798235.1 Fraxinus ornus
AATTATTAACATAATAACATTAAATATAGTTTGAGTGTTGTGCGGATACTCAACAATTTTAAAAGCAATAATTTTTTATGCATGACTCAAAGTGGGTCATGTAGTTGCAGTTGCAGCCATATAACCTATCTTATTAATCCCTTCCCACATATCTGAAGTTAAAGATATCACACCCCCATATTTTTCCAAATCCGAAATCAATAGTTGCTTTGCATTAAGAAAATATGCAGTTGTATCAGAACGAAGAGTATTTCGACTTATCCCTTGGCACCTCGGTTGAAGATATCTTTTGACGTAGTTTACGAAATGTTGGTTGTCCGCTATTGCTAGTGGCAACTCCGCCGCGGCAACGAATTTCAACATTCTCGTTCGAGCTTCCTCATCCGAATACTCCATGTAGAAAGTGGCGTAGTAGTAGCAGCACCGGCTTCTGGAGTACCAAATTGTAGTTGCGTTTGACCAACTGGAAGAAGCCCATGTTTGGCCGCACATGATTTGTAGTAACAGTTGAGGTGGGTGGTTCCAATATCTTTTTGCCATGCCAGTCATTGTTGACAGTATTTACATACTGTTTTGATTTCTAGAAGTCCATCGATCACACGACTAGTGGGAACTAATTTGAAATGGTCCAACATTTTGCCTGCTTCTTCCCCTTTCTCTTCTCTCTTGCATCGAAAATATTTAATGTATGTTCTTCATCTTGTTCCAAATCAATTGGAACACTAGCTACATCAACGTCATCCAAATCAATTGGATGACTATCACGAACGTCGAAATCTTCAATATTGTCGGTGATTGGTAATTCATTGAGACCGGAGAATTTATTCCCAAATTGATTTTGGGCAGGTGTTTATACTTCGTTCTCCATACCGAATAAGTTTTCAACAAATGATTGTGAATTCATTTGTTATGAATAATAGAAATTGAATGTAGAAAACTAGAAATGTAGAATTGAGAAGTGAATGAAAATTATGTAGTAGTTTATGAAATGAATTGATAGCAAGAAATAATGTAAAAAAAGTAGAAGATGATTATAGAATGGATGAATGATAATATTGTTGGGAACGGTCACTGTATACAGTGACAATTCTGGTCACTGACTTCTAATTTTTTTTTTTTAACGAGCCACGAGTCGCTAGTTAAATTAACGAGCCCTAGCCCGTGGGCTGCTCGGCGAGCCGCTCGTCAATTGGACGAGCCGAGCAGGCTCAGCTCGTCTAGCGAACCGTCCTGCTCGGCTCGTGCTCGGGCTTGTTTTTTGACGAGCCCGAGCGGCTCGTGAGCATGAACAATACAAGCCGAGCGGCCGAGCCGACGAGCCACTCGACTCGATTGCCACCTCTACATGAGATTAATCAATTAATTGGAAAAGGGAGATTACAAAGGAATAAATAGCAAAAAGGCAAAAAGACTAAACTACCCTAATCAAGTAAATAAAATTACCATTCTACCCTTTAACAGTTTACAAATCTCACAAGGAAGATGGATTTTTATTCTTGAAACATTCAGGAAACAAGTACTTTAATTAATGAAAACTAGGGTGGCCTAGCCTATAATGCCACACATTATTTCGCTATCCTTAGGAACATAAGTAGAATCGAACCAGGTACGTTGAGTATGTTTACTCGAGTTAGATCCATCTTCAAAGACATAAAGTCGTTCAATCAATCTAGCACTGCCAATTGTCCTCCTTGTACTCAATTCCTGAAATTTAGGATAAAAGGTTAGCACGACATCTAAAATCGAGAGTAATTTTACTGATACAGCAAGTTCCATGACAAGTTAGGAACATGAAGGACATTATGAGGTGTTAACGAAGGTGAGAGAGGAACAGATCCAGTTCCGACTATTGCAGAAAGAGAACCATCAGTGATTTTGAACTTTCTATTGCCTACACGAGGTCTATAAGAGGAAAATAATTTTGAGCAACCTATCATGTGATCAGTTGCTCCAGAATCAGTAACCCAAGAAGTTTTTGAATGTAGTTAGACACTAGGAGGGACAGAAGTGAGGTAGGTGATTTTTTTAACCAAATAACAAGATGGATTTAGTCTCCTCAGTAGTGGTTTGAAATGCACGGCCATCTCTACTGGATTTTTTCTTCCCATTTGGTGGTTTTCCATGTATTTTCCAGCAAGTCTCCTTGGTATGCCAATGTTGTTTGCAATGCTCGCACCATGGCTTCTATTGCTTATCTCCTTTTGAATCAAATCCTCTAGTCACAAGGGTCGAGCTTTCGAATTCTGGAATTCCAGCCGGTTCAGGATTATGCAGCATAATCTTCCTCCTAGACTCCTCAAGTCTGACTTCAGAGAAGACTTGCCAGATGAAGGGTAGGATTCGGCTCCGTACTTCATCCAAGCTCTGACTAAGGCCATCAAGAAACATGTAGACCATTCTCCTCCATTTTTTGTACCGAGCAGGGTTTTTCCAGTCATCTTCATAACAATGATCCAATTCTTGCCAAAGAGACACCATTAAATTGTAATACATTGTGACATCTTGGTTGCCTTACTTGGATTGCCGAGTCGCATCTTTAAGTCAAATTGTTGGATTTATTAATTTGTCATGTGAGCTTACATATGTAATTAATTGTGTATAAGGTTATCTTAAAATTGAGCACAATTAAAGTGATCTAATAAAGAATTAAATTGTAAGACTTATGGCATCTAAATAAAGTGTGGACCGGATTCATTAGGGTTGTATTTGTCGATGAGCCAAATACATATGAAACTATAAATAGGGTTATGTTTCCCAATTCATATGTAACTTTTCATTATTTGTGTCATCCCACCAACACAAGAATTAATACGGAAAACATATTGAAAAGGAAGATCAAGAAACCTACAATCAAGAATCAAGAAAAAGAATTGGGGCAATTAAATTGAAGAACAAGACAATCAAGAATATTATGTAGCAAGAAGCAAAAAATCAAGATCAAGAATTCAAGAACCAAAAAAACTAATAATCAATATTTAAGATCTGGATTCAAGATCCAATTGATCCAATAATAAGAAATTATTCCCAAAGAATTAAGATATGATCTGCACTTTTTTTTTATCATTTGACATGGAGGATATTAACAATTAAACAATTAGCTTTTCTAGTTTTATAAAGTTTAAAGTTTCATAAAGTATCAACAAGTGGCATTAGAGCCAACTCCTTGTTAAACCATTGAGATTTAATAAATAATTTTTAGAATTGAAATTCGTACTTTGGATTTTTAGATTTTGGGACTTAATTGTTGAATTTGCGTACGGTTATAATTGATTATTGTTATTTTGAATTAAGTTCTGCACAAAAAAAAAAAATGATTTATGGCAGCAACTTTGTGTGTGTGAATGATTAAGCATGTGCGTTAAAAAAAATGGGAAAAATTCATTCTTCATTAGGATGCTTGTCACATCATTACCTGATATTTGAAATTTGTGGCACTAGACAATCATTTCCATTCGTATTTATGGTGGCTTTTTGTTGGCACATGTAATTGGTATTTTATGGAAAGAAGATTTCGAATTATGGCTGTACGTTGCTCTTGGACAGTAAAGGCAGTGCTAGGGCGCCGCCAGTCCAGCGACCCTGCGCTAAAAAAGATTAATAAAAAATTAAAAAATAAATAATGACTAATGGGACAATCAATTCAAATTTTGGTACTTAAAGTTTATTTCGGATTATTAATTTTCTAAAATAAATTAGTTGAAGCAACAAGTTACAAAGTAACCTTGCTTGTCTAAATTAATTTATTTAGAATATTAGGAAAATTATGTGTACGTAATTCATGCGGGTATTGACCGGCCCAAAGAAAGGTTAATATTTGGCCGAATTATTTAAACACCTGGTGATAAATATGTGACAATTGTAAAGTTTTTCATTATGTGAATATTGAGTTGGTCCAAAGATACACTTGATGTTTGACCTGATTTATTATCAATATTTGATTATTATACCAAGAATGTCACTTATAAGTTGATATTTTTGTCCAAAGACTAAAATCAATGTTGTGCTCGGTCTCTTGTGATGGGGTTCACCATTATTTGAAATTATTGATTGTCCAATAAGAATTCCTACGTGAACATGTTATTTAGTTTAAGTTTTCTATTCGGTTAATCCATCTGCTTCTACAATATCTGCTATAATCAATTCAATTACTATGTTGAAACCAAAGTTTAAGAGCTGGAAAGAGAACGTTTGTATTGTTCTTGGTGGTATCGATCTAGACCTTGCATTAATGACCAAATAATCACTAATCTTACGTATAAAAGTTTCGCTAATAAAAAGGAACTCGAATAAGTGGGATTGTTCAGCCGTATAAGTCTTATGATCATGAAACGTGGAATTCCAGCAACATTCAGGGGCATTGTGTCCGATGAAGTAACTACTACTAAGGAATTTCTTACTAAAATTGAAAAATTGCTTTGTAAAAGGTAATAAGGCCGAAACTAGTACGTTTTTACTAACTTGATTTCACTAAAGTATAAAGCCAAAGAAAACATAAGGGAGTACATCATGGATATGTCTCATCTTGTTTCAAAACTAAAAGCATTAAAATTTTGAGTTATCTGATGACTTGTTCGTGCATTTAGTTTTGATTTCTATTCTTGCACAATTCGACTAATTTAAGATCAATTACAACTGTCAAAGGGGAAAGTGTACTCTTAATGAGCTCATTACATATTATGAGCCAAAAAAGGCTGAAGCAAGATAAAAATGATATTATTCACTTGGCAGGTACCTCTAAGTACAAGTTCATAAGAAAGCCACATCCAGTTCGTTTCAAAGTAAACACCGAAAGTTTGAAAATGATAAATCTCGCTATTACTTTTCTGAAAATTTGGGATACATAAAGAAAGAATGTAATTAATACCACGCTTGGCGTGTAAATAAAAGTACACTTGTTACTTTTGTTTGTTTTGAGTTTAATTTAGTTTCAATACCTAGACATATTTAATGGATAAAATTTTGGTGCCACCACTCACATAAGTGTGTCTATGCAAGATTGTCTAAACAGCTAAAAAGGCAATTGATGTGACAGAAACTCGTAAGGATAAGATGGATTCAAACTCTCCTAAAGCCGACAGTAACAATAATGTAATAGCTTGGGCACGAGGCCCAGATCGTTAAAAAAAATGCACTTTTTTGGTAACTACTTGAGCCCTGTGCCTGGTCGTTCTTTTACGTATTGTCCACTTGGAAAGATAATTTTTCCTCTTATTCCTCACAACTTTCTGTTGGGTCTCCCAGGATTCGATCTCAAGAAATCTACCTTATGAGAGACTTATATTGAATTATGGTACCAATTGTATCAGTAGCACAATTGATACCATTCAATTTAAGTCTCTTATAAGGTAGAGGTTTTGAGTTTGAGTTTTGAGAGACACGACAAAAAATCGTATGTGATAAGAGGAAAGATTATCACCCAAAGCGGACAGTGCGTAACAAAACGGTCGGGCATGAAACTCGAATCGTTGTAGTCTATCCCCCGAGAATGAGAACTTACATTTGCCGGAGGATCATGGATTTAATAAACATTTCTACATATGCCCTTTCAATACGTTTAACTAATATGCAGTATACTCAGACAATAACTGTGCAAGGGAGAAAATTAGCTAAGAAATCTTCAAGAAGTTAAGAAATTCAGCTACATGTCTCAAAATATTAGAGACTAAAAACCATGAAAAGAGGAGAAAATCAAAACATAAAAAATTGACGAGAAATGAATTTTTTTAATAATCTTATTCGTTCCAAATGAAGTATGCTAGAGCCCATATTTATAGTTATGGATAATGCTTAAATTCTTCTACTTTAAGATGAGTTGACATAAATAAATACTAGTTAGATACATAATTATATAGTATCAAAACATTGCAGTCCAAGTATTGCAAAAATGTATGTTTTGATTCATCAACTTGTACCACAATCTGAGCTTGAACTTTTTGATTCATAGAAAGCCTAAATTGAAAAGGTTAATATGTATTGACATTTGAAATGTTTCAATCTAATATGGGGTGGGAGACAAAAAAAAAAAAAAAAAAAAGGTTCCATTCGGGTACCCACAGTTCTCATTCAGGAATCTAACTCACTCGGACCTAATTAGTTATTGGGTTTCAGTTTCTAATTTATTTATTTTTAAACCAGATCGGAACCTCCAATTCCGGTTCGGGAGGTTCGGTGTCTATTAAAATGTCGAGACCTAATTTAGTTTTATAATTGTTATAATATATGTTTTAAAAATATAATTAGTACCAATTGGTATTAGAATTCTACTTAAATCTCTCACAAGGTAAAGATCTTGAATTGAGATTATAGAGATTTGACACAAATTTGTAAGGGGGTAAGATGGGCCTAGGGTCTCTCAAAGTTGACCTAATTAATATTAGAATTCAATTTAAATCTCTCATAAGACAGAGATCTTGTTTTGGATTCTTACGGACTCGACAAAAATTCGTAAGGGGTAATATGAGTTCAGACTCTCCCAAAACAGACAGTACGTATAATATAACGGTTTGGGCACGAGACCCAGATCGTTATACTTCTTTGTAACTACCCATGCCCTGCTATTCAATTAATTATTGTCCACTTTGGAAGAAAATTTTCCCTCTATTACTAACGATTTTTTGTCGTGTTTCCTAGACTTCGAACTCAAGACATGTGTCGTATGATAGACTTAAATTGAATTATGATACCAATTAGATAAGTTGCACAATTGGTATCATGATTCAATTTAAATTTTTTATAAGGTTGAGGTTTTGAAATCTTGAGGGATGCGACAGAAAACTATAAGGGGTAATAGGGAAGATTCCCACACAAAACAGACAATGCGTAAGAGAACGATTGGGCACGAGGGCATGTGAACCACGGGACCTTCAACACCTGATGTCAGCAATATGTCTCATACAATTTGGATAGGCTAAATGTGGCCTTTACTTGGATTACTATCTTAAGCTCATTACACCATTGCTAGATTGGTCGAGGAGTCGACCTCTACCTCTAGACCAATCCTAGTAGGAACCCACTATCCAAATATCATGGTACCTCAACTAAGGTGAGACTCCCACCTTTTCATATATTCAATTGCGCATTGAGGTTCTGCTCGATACAAATGAAAATTCAGATTTTAGGGGTCGTTTGATAGAAAGGTGGAAAATGGGTGGAAAGAAAATGTTTTACAGGGAAAAGATTTTCTAGAAATTGTTTTGCTGGGAATTGTAATTAAATGTGTTTGATTGGTATAATTTTCCACCCGAATTTTTTTTAAATTTTGTGTTCGTTTGACTTTGTTTTACATGGAAATTGTCAATTAAAGTGATAATTTTTTCCACATTTGGTTATAAAATTTGTTTTCATTGCCAAAAGTAAAAAAAAAAAACGAAAAACGAAAAAATAAATTTCATAAAAAAATCATTTTTTCATCAAAGTTTAGTGTTCGTTTAGTTTTGTTTTATATGAAAATTGTCCATTAAAGTGAAAAAAATTTTTACAACTAATTATAAAATAATCATAGAAAATGGAAAACATTTTCCAACTATGCATTTTGCCTAGTTTTACGCAAAAACTTTTCCATGGAATTACTTTTCTTGATATGCTTCACACGGGTTCAATTTCCTTGAATTGGTGAGAATTGGTTTTCCAGCCAACTTTTTTATTTTTTTAATGGAAAGAAATTTTATCCACAAATGTGAAATTTTTTTTCTTTTAATGGACAATTTTTATTAAAAATAAAGCCGTGAACACCAAAAGATCCAAAATTTCTACATTTTTTCAGGTGAAGAATTATATCAATCAAACACAATTAATTACAATTCTCATTAAATCAATTTCTAATCAATTCAATTTCTTTCCACCCATTTTTCACATTTGCAATCAAACGTAGCCTAAAAGTTTGTAGAATAAGAAAATATTTTTATCATATTGTACATTTTTTGCTTAAAATTACTAGCGAGAATTATAAGATTGATACCAACTAATTTAAACATGTCTATATATGTGACATATAGTGGATGTCGAATTTAAAATTAGGGTCCGTTTGATAGAAAGGTGGAAAATGAGTGGAAAGAAAATGTTTTACAGGGAAAAGATTTTCTTAGAAATTATTTTGTTGGGAATTGTAATTAAGTGTGTTTGATTTGTATAATTTTCCACCAGAATTTTTTTTAAATTTTGTGTTCGTTGTCCATTAAAGTGATCATTTTTTCCACAATTAGTTATAAAATTTGTTTCCATGCGAAAAAAAAAAAAAAAAAACAAATTTCATAAAAAAATCATTTTTTTTATCAAAGTTTAGTGTTCGTTTGGCTTTGTATTACATGAAAATTGTCTATTAAAGTGAAAAAAAAATTACAACTAGTTATGAATTTTTTTTTCATTGCAAAAAAAAAAAAAACGTCATCAGCCTAGAAAAGTTTTTCACCAAATTTGAGGAAAATAGGGGGGGTGGAATTTTTCCCTAGAAGATTTAGTAATCAAACAAGCCAAAATCAAGAAAATGGAAAATATTTTCCTAGTTCCAGGGAAAATTTATGTAATCAAACAGGGCCTTAATTTAAGTTAAAATCAATAATTAATTTTAATTATATATTTATGCGACTCACAACTTTTCAATTACACATCATATTAACTTTTATCAAAATATACTAAAAATATGAGTTTAATTCCCACCAAATAAGGGTTAAATATTAAAAATCCTAATCTATCATATTCATATGTATTGGTTCATTATTTGGGTACATTTTTCAGTTCATAGTTCATGCTTATATTTTCTCTCTACATTTGCCGACTTTAAGAATTGAAGGGGCGAGAAGAAAACCTCGATCTTTGGTTTGGATATTAGATAGCTCTATTCGAGGTCTTATTCAAGTCGTGCAAAACCATGTTTGATATTTTTGCTATAAGAAATTCCAGATGCTGCCGAACTCGTACTATTATTTTACGCCCAAATCTGATGTTGGATTTGGTCCCAAAATCTATCCCGAAATTGGTGCCTCGTGCCACTGAATTTCTAAATCCATCAACCTCATTATTATTTAATTATAATCAACTTATAATTTAATAATAACAAAAATCTAACTAAAAAACAAGAAACAATCATCAAGGAATATTTTGAGATTCCTACTCTTTGGATTTAATATGAATATGATTTTCTTGCAACAAACACTGCCAATTTCAAGTACTGTTGACAGAGTTCCAAGAGTTGAGACATGGAAGACTATGATATCAAAAATCAATGTCAATTTCTTTCTGTCACGCTCTTAAACAAACAAAAATCCCACAAACAAACACTATTTTTGTTTCACTTTAATTGATAGAACAAGATGCACATTGATTCCACTAGATTGCCATCAATGTGATAAAGAAACAAAAATAATTGACAGAACTAAAAAGAGCCAAATCAAGTCTTACTGCAAACAAAACTATCAATACTAAATATGATTGAGCATTATAATAAATACGTTGTCCGAGTTTTTCGAGTACTATCTAATCCTTCTTTCTGATCAGACAACACCATTAAATTATGAATTCTATCAATTTCTGTTGCCTTTTTTTTTTCCTTGCAGAGATACTGATTAATTTTCCAGGTGAGTTGTAGAATCTATTACATGAGAGGGCTATTGAGAAGTCCATGCCAAGATGAGCCAATTCCATGTAAATCCCCCATGTTTCCATCCCCACCAACTTGCCATGGAAATCCCCATAATGCCCTGCTGCTATCACCTAATTCTCTTGCATTCTGCATTTCTTGCTTCACTGTTGTGACTGCTGTTGATGCTGTGGTTGAACCCTGATAAGGGATTGATCCCATTTCTTCACTAAAATTCAATTCCCGGCTACCATTTTCGGACTGTCCTATGTTTCCGCTCCCTAATCCATAGTAAAATCCATTTGAGGCGCTATCAAGAAGTCCTGGACCTTCAAAAACCTCAGCAGGAGCAAATGGAACACATGTGTTGACACCTGAATTTCCAAGAATCCCACAATGTCCCATGATGTTAGAACCACCCAATATTGTAAAATCATGGGAATCATCAAACCCAAATTGTCCCTTTTGAAGACTAGCAATTGCAAGACTGAGATCACTGCAGGAATATTGACCATATGATGATAAAGGTGGTGGGAGGGCCGGGCTTCGTTTCGTCGTGATTGGATGGTCTTGGTTCCTCTTTGATGACGATGATGATGAAGACGATGACGATGATCTCTTGTTCTTCCTGCACCCTCCACCCACTGGAACATTCCTCAATGTTCCACCTTTAGTCCAGTACCTCCTGCATGATTTACAGAAGTACCTTGGCTGGGAAAGACTGTAATTGTTGTAATAGCAGAACTTGGTGTTTGTAGAGTCACACCTAGGGCATTTCAGGGCTTGCTCAGTAGGCCTTGGTTTCTTTTCTTGCTGTGGTTTTGTGCATACTAACATGCCTTCTAGTGTTTGGGAACCCATTTCCTGAAAGAAAATAAATATAAAAAATCACATTATTAGCAATTATATGATAATCCATAATAGTACACTAAATTGGGCGACCTGTTGACGAAGAAAAATAAGTTAAATTCCCGTTAATTATACTGTACAATCCAGTAAGTCCTGCTAATCATTATAGAAATCCAAAACTGGTATGTAAACTGTACCCATGTATAGGTGAAAATATATCAGTTTTCAGGATCATTCAAGTGTATACAATAGATTGTGATTTTCAAGTAAAGTACTATCCTCTCATAACTTAGATTAAGATTATTTGCAAAAATTGACAATGTTTGGTAGAATGGGATAAAAATTTTCATGTCAATTGTTAGAAAGTGCAGACCTAGATTTGCATTTATTTTAGGCACTTTAGACTCACATGTTTCTTTGCTCCAAATGGGATCATAATTAAGATTATGCCACTAACAATATTGCTTTGAAAATTGGGGAAGGTAAAAGATAAAATGAAGATTTAACAGAGAGGACTCAAGAACACAATCAAGATTAGGATTTTTCTTTGTAATCTTTTAGAAATTTTAACTATCTTCTCATGAAATTGGACGGTCATAAAATTCCTTAAATCGTTCCAAAGGATTTCTGTAATTCAAAGAATCAACAAAATTCATAGTAGTTCCGTGACGAAGACTGAAAATTCTACAAAAATATAAATAAAACTACACAAATAACCGAGATAGAACAACAAAGTGAAGACATGAACAAAAACCCAGAAATTTTTTCTTGATGATCAACTTTTATATACAGTTTTAGCCAGACCCAGAACCCAAATCATTCCAAAAGTTGAAAGAAAAGAAAAAAAAAAAAAAAAACACCAAAAACACTCTGCAAAGTACAATCATTTTATACTTTAGTACTAATTCAATCCCACCTGGTGATGTTTCTGTGCACTTGAAGAATCCATCCATGCAAAAACTGATCAACCCTGAATTTTAAATTCTCTGGGATTGATTCGATTTACAGTGAGTAGAAATGAAGAATTTTTTGTAAATAAATTCAAGAAACAAAGAGGGTTATGGAGTCATGCAGAATACTTGACAGCTCTCTCTAACAGCCTCAACATCCATATATTTATATAGATATTAGATAGAATATGTAATGATTACAGTTTCATATGTATTGTATATCTACGAGGCCATGGCACGTCAGGGAAAGCAATCTCAGTACATATGAAGACAATTCTGTCGTGGGAAGGCAACCACGAGAGGGCCCACTGATTACTGTGGTCCCTACCTCTGCACAATACGCCGCACTTTTGTCCCAATTCATCGGCTAAATAAGCAAGAACGCGGTTAATTATCAAATTAGTATTTTATTTTGAGAAAACGAGTTTTAAAATAATGATTTTTTTTTTTTTTAAATGTTTGATTAAAATGTAAGAAATTCTTTTGAATTTACGCACAAAATATTTTATTGTGAAAATGTGGTTGAAAATGATGTTGAAAAAAAAAGTTTTGCTTCAGTAGTTGTCAAACAGGGACTTAGTTTTGCATGTGTTGTGTTATGAATAAAAACTCACAAAGAATAATAATAAGTCAATATGAAAACTACTAACAAAAATACAAAATTTACGTGGAAATCCCCTCTATGAAAAAACCAAGGGAAAATTAGGAGAATTCACTAATATCAAAGGGGATTACACAGTTTGGATGATCTCAATATGCATAATACTCCACATATATATAATACAAAGAAGAGTCTAAAATAAGGTAGAGACCTAATACAATAGGTAAAATCAATAATGAAGTGTTTGAGTTGAAATAGGAATCCAAAAATTGATAAAATCACAATTGGAGAGCTATCCGAAAAAGCTTGTCGCCCCGAGCGCCATCCTTACGACCAGAGCGCCATCCTCACGACAAGCGAGCGGCTACCAGAACGCTCGAGCATGCCATGTTTGGTTTTTGAGTGGTTTGTGCCGCCTTCTTCGCCTTGGTACATCTTTGACTCATTGTCATCTTTCGTTTCTTCAACATTTCTCCAAAACATACAATCAACTCTCAATAGAACTCCCAAATAGAATTCAGGTCACATTCAAATTCTAACAAAAGGATCAAACTTCTTTCTTCAACAACAATTCTCCAACTTAAGATGAATTCCAATATAAGGAATATAATTTAACTCTGCAACAAAAAGCCTAAAAAATTCTCCAACAAAGTCGTCTACCTCTTCCACAAAAGCTCATAAGGGCAAACTCAACAACAAATACTAAACACGGCAATAAATACTTTGTAATAAATCTTCTCTTCTCAAGATTTCCAACAAAAAAACATAAACAATACAACTAACTGCTTTTATAGAAGGTTCTTTACTAGGCTCAATACCTTCGACCATATTCAAAGTATAAGCAATCAAATCAGCTTTACCATACCATTATGGAAGCCTAGTATCTCTTATGGATTTGTCTTTAGCAATAGAATACTGTGGTACTATCGGTTGTGGTGGTAAAGCTACGTTACCCTTAACTTCTAAACTAGAATGAGATGTATTCTTTAATATAAACTTTGAACCAAACTCTAACGAAATTGAATCAATTTGAAACTCCACTTGAGTATTTAATTTATGTTGATGTGTATCCATAAAATCTATAAAAACCTACAAGACATATAACTGGGACATTACTCCTTCATCACATCACGGATACCTTTGCTAACGTTCAAACTCCATCTTTACCAGTGTACTTGTACATTTTTTGAATTAAGAGTATTCAAGGAAATAAGATTTTTCTTCAAATTTGGAATATGTCTCGCATTGCCAAGTGTCTGAAAATCCCATCAAACATCTTAATCTTAACCTTACATATACCAGCTATCTTACAAGGCACATTATTTTCCATTATCAAAATACCTTTGGAAACCGTTTTATATGTAGAAAAACCAATCTCAATTAGCACACACATGAAACGTGTAAGCTATATCGAGAATTCAGTGCTCGTCAAGTTTAAAGTCACTGTAAAAGATAACTTGAAGTTCTCTATCACTATAGCACTCTTCTGCAATACTAAATTTCACTTGAATCTTCTAATTGTTTCCGTTAATTTTTCTTTATTCAGCAACTTATAGCAATCAGATTTAATATGGTCCTTTTTCTTACAGTAATTACAAATTTTATCTATATTCTTTAACTTCGATCGGCCCCTCTCATAAACAATAAGGCCCTCTTCATGAGTCTCAGATCCAAAAACAAGTTGCCTTATCTTTTCCTTTGACAAAAGGGCATCATATACTTTATCTACGGTGAGAGTGTCACACTTGTACATAATAATATCTCTGAAAGACATATGTGAAGAAGGCAACGAACACAGAAAAATCAACCATAAATCTTCTTCATTATACTTGACCTCCAAGGTTTACAAATTAGCAACAATTTCGTTAAAGATAGTTAGGTGATATTTGATAAGTGTAATTTTTACACATATTTGAAACCTAAAATATTGATATTTGGTAGTTCTTTTAACAAAATATATCCTAAATTGTGTATTTTTATGTTATATAGGTAAAACTCAATGGTTGAACGAAGAATCGAAAGAAAGAAGCGAAAAATGGTAAAAAAAAAATGGCAAAATTCAAAGTCTGAGGACCAAATTGAAGTTATTCAATAGTTGATTTGGACCAAAAGATGATATTTGAAAGATTTTTATGAGACAATTAGATGGAATTAGAACTCAAAAAGGAATGGAATATGATAAACATCAATTTCCAATTGCACAAGTTATATTCCAGATTTCTAGTCGAAAATTGAAATCAATTTTTGACACAGTAAACGTCCGAATTGAAAAAATCTTATTTCAATAAAAATTGTATCTTTTTGAGTTAGCTTTCCAATGCATTTTTAATTGTATCAATCGGATATCACCAAAGAAAGTTATGACCAAAATATTGACTGTTGTGCAGAGACCAAAAAATCTGTGCGCGAAAATAACTTTCTTTATTCGATTAGAACTCTTTTGGAAGTCAATTTGGACGTAATTCTCAATCAATTCTCGAATCCTACAAATACATAATAGTAGAATACATATTGAAGACCTCTCATGTACATATTATACTCCAATATTCATCAATTATTATCATCAAATGAGAGGAATTGATAGTTTTTGTGAGAGAATTGAAGAGGATTTGCAAGAGTTCAATCAAGTGAAGATTCAAACTTAATTTTTGGGTAAAGAAGAGAAGGAGCAAGTGGAAACTCATCAAGAAACCATTGAAGGGATTCAAAATTTTAAGATTCATCTCCATCTTCTCAATTTATCAAAAATTCGGGTTATATCTTTTCACTTATGATTCTTGTAATTTCAATATGCTAAACTAGTTTTATACATTGCTAGGATGAGATGAACCCTTGTTATAATATTTTCAATTTTCAATTAATTATTTTGACTTTAATTTGATTTGATTTGTGGATGTTTATTATAGTTTTTATCGTTCTTTTCAATTGTCTGATCACCATTGAATTGTTAGTGGATTTTATTGTTATCGAGAGAGATAATAGGGTTTAAGCACAATATAATAAATATTGTAAGGTTCGATAGAGGATAGAGATATATATTTATGATTTATATGGTTTCAATAGGTGTTCTAGTACTTATTAATACATTTATCATGTTCGCATCTTTCATCGAAAGATAGAAGGGTCACATGAGGGGAATAGATTCGATCTCCATTGAGAGAGGTTTTCAATTAAATTAGGAATATTGACCAACATAAATGATTTCAAATTATCATATTAATTGTTGCACTATAAATGGAATAACAAGGAGGATTCTACATCTTAGCAATACATCTCACACATTTAAAAAAAAAAATTACTGGCTTTCATTAGTTTAGTGACAATTTAGGGATTAGTATAGAAAAAATTAAAAAATTCATTTGCTATTTGATTAAAGTTGCAATTAATTTTTACTCGATCAAACACGTAATCATCGTGAGTTCGACGCTCTATTCACTACTTTATTACTTGTTCACGATCTCATTCACTTGCGAAAAATCAAACGATCAACTTTTTGGCGCCGTTGCCGGGGACTATTGTATTTGATTAATTTTAATTAATTTTAGCTTTAATTTAAATAGTTATTGCTTATTTATTTTTAATTGGATTACTACTTTAGTTAATTTAGTTTTAACAATTTTTTTGTTATTTACTTTTCTTTGTTTTCCTTTTTATATCGTTTAACTAACCCCCTATAGTTTTAATCTATCTTGTATTGGTATTCTCTCTTTATACTTTTCAGATATTTATCCATGATTCTGACATTGGTAAAGTAACAAAATTGTTGCAATGACAAATCTCTACATGGATTGTCAATATATGTTTGGAGGATATCCAAGTTGTGAAAATTGTTACGCGGTACATTGTACTAGGAAATGATTGTTCTCTTACACTAGTTTACACATGCCGAAACTTCTGAGATTTCGAAAATATTTGATGTGCAGAAAAAAAAGCAATTGAAAAATATGATGAAGGGTACATGCTCCTAGGAGATTTTGTACCTGACGATTGGGATGATGACATCAAACTTGTGGGAGATGGTCCTCTCCTATTGAACAAGAAGGTACTTGCAAAATACTTTAAAGAGCTTATCAAGTTGGATGAAAACGATATGCTTATGGGAGATTGTATGTACTGGGAAGGATTTCAACAATGGGGGTACGATCCATTCGAAGGAGTCAACGGAACCGACTTCTCATTGCCTGTGGATCCAGATTGTGGACCGATCATTCAACTCGAATATATATTGATTATGGAAGAAGACATTAAAGAGAATGACGAGTTGATCACAATGGAATCAAATGAGGATGTTGCAATCAATGAGAATGAAATGAACTCATATTTTTTCGACTTTATTGATTGTCCGAAAATTGATTTTGTGATTAAATCCGATGTAGGAGTGGAAGTCTACATAGTTGAAATTGAATCAGATGAAATAGAAAAGTCATATTACATCAAAAATGGCAAAGTAGAAGTTTGGAGACTAAATGAAAAGTGAATCAAAGTCAAACGAACGAAAATGGGCAAGGCATCCAAAGCCTTCTTTAGGTGCCCGTAATTCAATTGACAAAGTCGATCTAAAGACTATAAAAAAAGCGCTTGTTGGGAGGTAACCCAATTTTCTAATCTTTTTTATTTATTTTGTTTTCTTTATCGCATTGCATATATATTTATTTTGATTATTAGTTTGCATCATACTTAGGGACGTTTCAATTTATAGGGTATCACCATCCTCTCATATTTCCCCTTAGGTAATGTATTGTTGGTTATTTTGATTGTTTGGGCTAAGTAACACATGTTCTAGGTTATTTGATCTTTAATGTTTGATTTGACCGCTATGCAAGAACATGACGTCGAGAAATATTCAAACCAACATAAACCAAGGAAAAAGTATGATAAAGAAGATTGTCTAGCAGTTACACATAGTACTTCGTACCTTTATCAGAAAAATTCCAAAAATACCTTCTTCCTTTTTTTCCCCGTCCTCTTATGACATTGAGGACAATGTCGATTCTAAGTTTGGGGGTGGGAAAAACTTTGAGTTTTTACTTTTCGTGTGTTTTTGAGTGTATGTTTGTTTGTTTTTCAATATTACTTTAGTATATAATAGAAAAAAAAAATTGAAATTTTCAACACCGAAAAAAAAAATTAATTTTATTTTTTTGTTTTAGTTTGTGTGCTTGTGTGGATTAGATAGTTTGGCCGACAATGATATTAGATTTGAGATTTAGTGTTAATTTATGAACTGTTGATAAGTTACATGCTAGACTGATTGAGACTTAACCTTGCAAAACTTGATATCATACGTACACTAGAATTAAGTTTGACAGAGTGATGTTATGAGTTGATTCATATGTTGGATAGATTGATAGATTGAACATAGATGTTTTATCTAACCCATACTAAATTACTTATCCTTAGACCAAATCTAGCACAGTTTGGGGGTGATTCTGCTGTTGTAGGAAGATACAGATGTAGACATGGATTCCATGTGTGAAAACTTTTGTGTGGATTGCCTTAGATTAATAAGATAAAATTTGGCAAAAATCTTAAGTTGGAAGTCATTTTGCTTGAATAGGTATTTGATAAAGGGTGTTGCACTATTCAATGCATAAATTTTTAAATGTGAAAATTCTTTTCGAAACCTTTTTGACTTGGGTAATTAAGCCTATAAGGGTGTTTAAAATCCGGTTCCCTAAAGTCATTTGATTTGGGAGTCTCGACCTAAAGCCCGTTATATGAGTCATTTAGAAAGTTTAAGGAAGAGAATACCAAAAAATAATAATAATAATACATTTGAAAATCAGGGGAAAAAAATGCATAAAAAGTGCATAAAAAAAGAGCACTAAATGCCTAAGTTAGGCTCCAAACACTTGTTTGAGGGAATTTGATTTTTGATGAAGGATAATTAGCCTAAATTGAGTCTTGGAGGTCGAAGCAATCAAAGAATTGGAGTCCTTGTTTATTGATGTGTTGACTTGCAATTAGTGAAGTCCTCATAAACTAGAGTGGGTGAGAATAGTAATTAAAAATGCAACCTTAGATTACACACTGAGAAAAAAAAAGAACAAATTTGGGGGTGTGTGAATCATACGAGAGGTGAAAGGGGATATTTGACCGCAGAGCGTCAGGAACTGAAGCAACTTGTAAAGTCATGTTTGTCTACTTAATTCTTCACACACACATCGATTTTGCATTGGAGGAGTGGATATTGGTTTGAAATTGTGAATTTGAAACAACTTATAGATTTATTAGTACTGTAATTTCAAATACTAAGATAAAAGGCTAGATTGTCTAACCAAATATTTTTTCATGCTTGCGTGTTTGTTGTTATTTAGGTTATAATTTTGTTTGAGAACAAACAAATGTTTAAGTTTGGGGGTATTTCTAAAGACCTGCCTTTTGTCAAGCAATGAGAATCCACTCGCTGCTTCAAATGCAGTTTATTGGTTAGACTTTTGTCATCAATAACTTCTCCAATTTTAACCATTATTCAATGACAGCTTTCTCCTTTAAAACATCTTGAAGAATTTAATTCGAAAGATGAAGATGAATTGGAGATAGGGTCTTTCGATCTTTACATTGTTTTTCCTCCAACATCCAAGTTGAGGGAATCTCAAATAAAAAATAAAATAAAATATATCAACCAAGTTCATCTGAGAGAGCACTGCTCGCATCTTTACATACCTAACAAAAATTCAGCGTTGCAATCCAAAAGCGGAATATCGAATTTCATACTTGTCATCTCAAAAATCAAACCCCTTCTCTGATATCACTTGTTGGGAACAAAAACTCACAAACGAGAATAATTGGAAATATAAAAAATAATAACAAGAACACAAGATTTACGTGAAAACTCAACTAGGGAAAAAATCATGGGTAGATGAGGATAATTCACTATTATAAAAAATGATTTCAAAATTTGGATAATCTCAAAATATATAGTACTCCACATGTGTGTGCGTGTGTATATATATAATACAAAAAAGAACCAAAGATAAGGTAGAGTCCTAATATAACAGTAAAACCAATAAAGGAGTGTAAAAGTTGAATATGAGTTAAAAAATGGCTGAAATCATAATTGGAGAGTTGACTGGATAGGCCCATCGCTCAAGTGCCATCCTCGAGGCCGAAAACGGCCACGAGACCACCTGAGCGCTCAGCTCCAGTCCAGGGAGCGGGTGTGTCACTGAATTACCGCCCGAGCACACTAAGAACGGTTCTCGAGCGAATTTGTGCTGCCTTCCTTAGTTCATTTTTGACTTCATTAGCTCCTCCTTGTCTTTTACCTTTTCAAGACTTCTTCGAAACATACAACCAATTCTCGATAGGATTTCCAAATAGAATTCGGGTCACATTCAAATTTTAACATGTGACACTCCTCTTTATGTGACAATTTGTCATATTGTTTATTGAATTTATAGTGAATTTTTTTTAATGTATAATGTGACTTTCTCAATATTATATGGATAGGTAATTAGCACATCTGGATCAAATAACATTATTAACTTCATAATAAGTGTGGAGTAGACATTGGGTTTGGAAAAGGAAATGATCATGAGTTAAATGAATGAATTTAGAACGAATAGATGCTTAAATATTTAAGTTAAAACAAATGTTAACATAAATCGTTCAATTTCTAGGTGAATCAGCCTGAGCCTTGGCTCGTTGTAACCGAGCCCGAGCCGGGCCCGGCTCGAGCTTTTTCCGAGCCGAGCCCGAGCCCGAGCCGTCCGAGCCGACGAGCTTTTTTGCCACCCCTACATAAATCGTTCAATTTCTAGGTGAATCAGCCAATTTTGGTGAGAACTCGCATATTCGCCTGATGCAGGTTTAGGGGTATTCTTATGTGTTGTAACCCCTTGCTCCTACCCTAAAAAGTTAAATAGAAAAAGATTATTTTAAAAACAAGTTCTTTATATGGATATTTTTCTTTTTCATATATTTGTTCNCCGAGCCGGGCCGAGCCCAACAAAAAAATGAGGCTCGGCCCGAGCCTTGGCTCGTTGTAACCGAGCCCGAGCCGGGCCCGGCTCGAGCTTTTTCCGAGCCGAGCCCGAGCCGTCCGAGCCGACGAGTTTTTTTGCCACCCCTACATAAATCGTTCAATTTCTAGGTGAATCAGCCAATTTTGCTGAGAACTCGCATATTCGCCTGATGCAGGTTTAGGGGTATTCTTATGTGTTGTAACCCCTTGCTCCTACCCTAAAAAGTTAAATAGAAAAAGATTATTTTAAAAACAAGTTCTTAATATGGATATTTTTCTTTTTCATATATTTGTTCAGTCCCAAAAAAAAATTGTTGTGGGACCCAGACGTGGAGAGGCGACCACAAGTGGACCGCACTGCTTCCTATGTCCCCACCTTCACATTACACGCTGCACTTTTGTTCCAATTCATTGCCAAATAGGCGATTGTTTATCAAACTCAAGGTAGTATTTATTTCCTTTTTGTTATTAATTATTTCCACATAAGTGAGAATCCAAAGTCATGCGTCAAAGGATCGGACTGAACCGACCAATGTTAGTGAACCAGTCAATTTTGGTATGAACTTTTCTAAATTGGCATTAGCTTCAACGTTATATGAGAAAATTTTGAATTTCCAATTTTCGTACAAACAGACTCATTTCTAATCGGTTCTCAATTTGTTTCAATTGAGTGATTTTTTTCTAACAATTTGACAACCATGGTCAAAGATGTTACTTTTTTGAGCTAGAAAAACAAATGGATTGTTATTGTTAATCTTTAAGAAAGTTACATACACACTTGGATTTTTTGCCTTAAAAACTGGTTAGATTATGACGAATGCATTGTATTGACTCAAACAATAAAAATGCGCAAAGATCAAAAATTCAAAATTATACAAGAAAAAATTGAGACCTTAAAATGTAAATAGATAAACCACCTCAATGGGCAATAGGAGGGAAAATTTCACTAAACTTTCGGCGAAATTTCAATCATGTTACTGAATTTTAATTGGTTCCATTAGGTTATTAAATCTCAATTTAGTTTCAAGATTCATCGCTATATCGTGAAATTACTCTACCATGACTATTAATTAAGCAAATTTCATCAATTTTGGAGACGATAGGCGGTAGAGTGATTATAAATTAAAGCTCATTGATTGAATTAGAAAGTAAATTAAAGTTCAGTATCTAATTGAGATAAATTAAATTTGATCATGATTCAACGAAGTTCAATTCTAGTCAACAAATCGAGTTTAATTTTTTAATACAAATATGAGGTTATAATATTTATGGTTGTGATTTATTCTTTAATGAAAAGCAAGGTATGAAATAACATGGGCGTCTGTGGACCATATAATATTGATAGTGATATATATGGCCCATGGAAGAAGACAATTGACAGGCCAGTGGACCCACACAAGGAACTTCACTTTCATACTCCCCTGGATAACACCTTCCAAATTTTGTTTGTCCAAATATTCTTTCAAGTCATACCGTGTTTAAGACTTGAGGATGGTTAGGTTATCACATCCAACACGTTAACATTTTGGACAATCATTATTTTCAAACTCTTTTTTTCATATACTCATTTTTAACCATACATTCACATAATAAAATATTTTGCACGTAAATCCAACATCTTTCCCTATTTTTTAACCAATTCAAAACATGATTTTTTTTTTTTTCATTTAATGATTGTTAAACGAGGGCTTTATAATAGAACTTTAAGTTGCTATAAATTGAATGTAAGAACGTAGTTCAAACTATGACGTGTGGATGAATGGATCATAATGTGTGAACGATTCAAACGAAGGTGTTGGCTCCATTTACCGTGATGGATAGTGAACTCTTGAGGTGGTGGAACATCTATAGTAATGCAAACTTGGTGCAGTGGACATGTGAATTTCGACTATAGTGTATGATCTTCATGGTCAAATTAAGATGGATAGATTAGATCATCACTTGAGAAAGGACCGTGATAATAGTGTGTGGATCATGCTAATGGATATCGTTAGAGATGTGCGTGAACAAATTTCACATTGATTAGAAATATGGAGATGTTCAAAGATTAACGAGGATATGTATACGCATTTAAAATATTTCTTGTCGATCGACTTTTATATTAAGATATCAGATTGAATTTCAATGAGAAGGGAAGAAAAGTTTTGAACAATATGTCTACTCACTAACATAGTACTCATGTGATATTGCTGTTTAATTATGTCGATTATAAATATGTGAAATAAAGGTTGCTTCAAATGAGTGCTACTTGTAAAGCTATCTTGAGTACTGCAAATTATGACTATGTAATAGGTACTTGAGAAGAAAATAAGACCAAAACCAAAACTATATGTAATAGGTACTATTTCTCTTTATTAATCATTTATAAATTTTTAAATATAATTTCCCTTTTGATTATGTCATTAACAAATTGTTCTATATAATGTCATAGGAAGCAATTAGAGTGTCCAATGATTGGTGCAATTTCTTGTCCATTAAGATAACAAAAAGTAATCAGCCAATCAAGAAAATAACACATGCATTCCACTATACCACCACTTCAACCCTAATTAATACTAATATAGCCCGTATTTGTTGTTCGTACATGTTTGATATTTCTGCACGTCACATCTTTTAGTAAATAGAAAGATGCAAATGTGTAATATGTTAATACTGTCTAAATTTATTGATATTTTTTTATCGATTAAATAAACA